>BQNB010019698.1:1921-61002 GCA_026074375.1 Tanacetum coccineum | reverse complement strand
TATTATTGGCCTATCCTTATTATTACGTATTTATATATATTATATATATTATATACGTGTAGTTCGGACGTGATCAATTATGATCAGCATTCTGTATCCAGTACTCCATCTTCATAGCCCATATCTTATATTTTTCCTTCTCTAGATAAGGAAATTTTGCATTGTTGGCAGAGATAGTGGCTGTTTGGAACTGTTGAAACTGTTGTGACTGGACATTGTTAGGGTTGGTCTGAGTAGGTTGAGTCTGTTGAAAGTGAACAGCAGGTTGTGAGAAGATAGATTGATTTGGTTGTGAGAAAGCAGGTTGTGAGAAAGCAGGTTGTGAGAAAGCAGTTTGAGTGAATGTAGGCATTGGTTGTGTGGGTTCAGGTATGAAAGATTCTGAGGTATCATCTTGAGTGAATGAAGGTGAAGCAGATGGATTAGGGTTAGGATAAGTGAATGGTGACTGAGTAGGTATAGTAGGCATGGGTTCTGACATAGTTAACGGTTAGAGAAACAAAGTTTTGTTGTGGTAACAAGTGATTCTTCTTTATCAGAGGCTCTCTCCAGGCTCTGATACCACTTGTTAGGATCTAGAACTAGATAGATCTTCTAGCCTTTGTGGTTGTATAGTACTTATGTAATCACAAGTATATACGTGAGAGACTCTAACAATTGTTTAGGCGGAAACTAAACAATGCAGTATAAAGAAGAACAAATATAAACAACGATCCTCTATGGATCTCTCTATTGCTAATAAATTGTTTGTGTAATTCGTAAATCGGTGCCCAACCCTAATGCTAAAGGTTTCTTTTATAGAGAAGAAACCCTAAATTGCTAAAGCTAAAAACGCGTAAGAGATATACAATCTCTTCCTAATTTATCGTAAGAGATATCAATCTCTTCCTAATTTATCTCATTCCTATCTTTATGAGATAATTCTAGAATACAACTATAATTCCAATCACGTCTCTAAATAAGATCAGCAGATTCTATATCTGTCAGTAGAAATGAGAACATGACCAGCAGGAACATAATCAGCAGAAACACAACTTGAACTGCCAGCAGAAACGAACATCTCTAACAGCAGAAACGACACTTAGTCGTTTTTCAACAATTCCTAACAATTATATACCTCTCTTGTGTTGAGATCTCACCTTATTTATTATGTATATGTCATGTCGCGGTTATGATATTATGAAATCTAGCGTGGATTATATTTTCTTGAAATTTGAAGAAAATGCCTCTAAGGAAAGCACCCAAAACCAGAACCACAATGGCATCACCAGCCAGAACAACCACCACCACTATCCCTATGACTGATGATCAACTTAAGGCACCGATCGACCAAGGAGTTGCTAATGCATTGGCAACGCGTAACGCAAACAGAAATGGAAATTGCGATGCGAGCCAAGGATCTGGAAGTGGTATTGCAAGGCCTGTGCGCCCTACTCGTGAGTGCACTTACACTGATTTTCTCAAATATCAACCCATAAACTTCAAAGGCACTGAAGGATTTACCAGTCTAACTCTATGGTTCGAAAGAATGGAGAGTGTCTTCAACATCAGTAACTGTGTAGTTGAGAACCAAGTTAAGTTTGCTATATGCACTCTTTATGGTACTGCTTTAACATGGTGGAAATCCTATGTCAAGACAGTTGGTCAGGATGCCTCTCATTGCATGCCTTGGAGCACTCTTATGAAAATGATGACTGTAAAGTATTGTCCTTGAAATGAAATCATGGAAATAGAGATTTTGGAGTTAAAGGTGAAGGGTGCTGACTTGGCGAGTTATACCCAACGCTTTCAAGAATTGGATTTGTTGTGCAGGAGGATGTTCCATGAAACAATAAGATTGAAAAGTATGTCGTCGGTCTTTCCGACATGATACATGGGAGTGTACTAGCGTCTAAGACAAAGACGATGCAGGATGCAATAGAGTTTGCAACCGAGCTAATGGATAAGAAAATCCGTACATTTGCTAAGCGTCAGACCGAGAACAAAATAAAGCAAGATGACAACCAACAACAACAAAACAAGAAGCAGAACACTGGTAGGGCTTACACAGCAGGGCCTGGTGAGAAGAAACCTTATGAAGGATCTAAACCACTATGCTGACGTTATGTAATTCACAATTTATTTTTAGGGTTTTACAAGTTTGCTTTTAAATCGTAATCGTTAAGCTAAATCGCGTAAACTAAAAATGATCATTCAATGTAAACGGGCATTAAACAATTAAATGTTTACATCAAGCAAGTGTTATATGATTATTTAGAGGATAATTATTATCATTGCACATTTTATTTTTATTGGTTACGTTAAGTGTTTACGTTTCGCGATAAAATACGTTTAGGCCTTCCCGGAAGCACGTTAACTTATTTACGCTTCATCAAGTACCCAAAATTTATACCCAATACTTAAAGTTTATTTAAAACTTTAAGTATTTATCACTTTATACATATTCTTCATGAAAGAATTCAAACCAAACCCTACAAGGTACAAATTATACATTGTATTTGATTTATACTACATTATACTTCATATAATGCAGTATACATTTATATATAAGATCAAAAACATTTTTTAATCCTAACTTATAACACATTGATTTGAACGTGTATATGTGACTGGAGGCCAAGATACGGACTATGAACATACAAAATTTAATACATGCATTCTTGGATCAACTTGAATCTATGACTAGCATTCTTATCAAGATATGACTTCAACTTTCTTCAACAAGCCTTGCCATTGCATGATCCAACTAGAAACCATAATATCTCATAATATCTACCAAGTAGTTTAAATAGGCATGCAAGGGTCATAGAAAAAACCCCACAATATTTTCTTTTGCAAAAATCATAAAAAAACCAATCTCTTTGTCTTCTCATTGCTAGACCCACGGTCAAACCCTTATTTTGAGCAATCCGTTACTTGATTTTCTATCCTCATACAAGCATACACACATTATACTTAAGGTATTCTAAAAAGGTTTCAAGAGTTGGTTAACCATTTTCAAGGAAGGAATCAAGAAAAGGAAAAAAAAGTTAACTTGGTCGAAACAAATAGGGTTTCATCTTAATTTTCAAAGCAAGAGTTAAATCACCAAGGGTGTAATTGGGTTTTCTTTTCTTACTCATCAAAAGCTTATATATAAAGCTAATATCATTTCATATCTAAGATTTATGTGTTCATTGTTATATTTAGCTAAATCACCATTTAGGGTACTTTTGAATATGTAAAATGGATATTTACTTATGATTAATGTTATATGGACTTATTTACATGTCATATGAATGGTAATATCATGTTAAAAGAGATGTATAAGTGTTCTAACATGTTGGTTAAGTATGAACATGTTTATGAGCAAATTAGGGTTTCTAATGTTAACTTATGAGTTACAAGTGAAAATAGTAGTTAAACTTGTTATCTTGAACACACTTGAGCAAAGCATGATCTAATAGACTTTATATATGTAAAACATAAGATAGAAATGTTGTGAAGTAGTTGTAATAAGGTGTTGAAGCTTAATGGTACAAAAATAAAGCTTAGAACATGCCGTAATCGCAAAACTTCAAACTTTCTGTTTTGGTATAAATTGGTTATAGTCCAGCAAAAACATTTGACCTGGTTCTCTATAACCTTGGCTCTTGATACCAATCTGTAACACCCCCAAATTGGGTCGCAGCGGAATAAGGGTCCGGGGCGTGTTACTTCTCAGATCAACAACACAAGATAATATAAGAACGACCAAAAAGTCGTTTAAAACTGATACATTGGATTTAATAAAGTATGTGTTACAAAAGCCCGAAGCTTTACTTGTTTACTTGTTATTATTACAAAGATTTCCAGCCCATAACAGATACACAAAATGTAATGCGACTAAATCTTTAATGCATGACTTCATAATATAACCACCAATGTATCCTTCGCACCTCGTGCTTAATGACCTGAAAAACATTGCATTTAAAAACGTCAACATAAAGTTGGTGAATTTCATAGGTTTATGTAAATGTATATGCAGGACCGCAAGACTTTCCCAGTGATAATGCAACAGATGCAGACATCACAAAATGTAATTACGTTTACCTAAGCTCATGACACCGAAGCTCGACATAATTGAATACAATATATAAATATTGCCTACATTGCCCGTGATGATGTTCAACCCGTAACATCCAGTATCCGACATGATATACGTTCGTTTCCAGTGATAGCTAGTCACCCGAACGGGGAGGTCAATCCCAAATAGATCTATCTATAATCATTCGCGCTCACATTCCAGTAATTGACAGTTCATGATTCATGGGCATAGTGGGTTATCGCTACTTAGGCAAAACGTAATCATGATAAAATGTACACTTGCGTCCAATTTGTAAAACATGCATATGTTTCTCACCCCAAAAACTTGTAATTTAATAATTGTAAAACATGGGGCTATGAACTCACCTTGAGTGAGTAAAATAATAACAAAATATCCCAAGTAAAAACGCGTCACGCTAACGCCCGAGTGCAACCTAGTTAATATAGGTTGAATCAGTATTCAAGTACGTTGTCTAACAACAACTGCATATAATCCTATATAGTTATCATCGTACTATCGTTCGGGCTATCATAATTTAAGAGGTCATGACATGACGTACGAGGAGTTAGGACACTTTAAATCGTAAATCCAACAACTCGTCAATACGTCATCCGAAGAAGCCTCATTATGAAATTCCCTAGTAATATAGC
Source organism: Tanacetum coccineum (assembly GCA_026074375.1). Classification (NCBI taxonomy): domain Eukaryota; kingdom Viridiplantae; phylum Streptophyta; class Magnoliopsida; order Asterales; family Asteraceae; genus Tanacetum; species Tanacetum coccineum. The sequence continues at coordinate 56,286 of BQNB010019698.1, read as the reverse complement.
ACTTCGATAACTAATAACATATATATTCTATATAGCTATATCACCATCTAATCGTTTACGTAAAATCATATTTATAAATTAAAAACGTTTATAATTACGCCTTTAGCAAAAATGACATCCCTTCGTTAAATACTCTTGAGCCTTAGTACACGAGATGATGTTTAATCGGGTCCCGTGTTTATTGTTGCTTCCCTCACCATGAACGATTAAAATTTGGTCTCCAAAAGGAATACGAATGATCTTTTCCGCACAGATAATAACGGCATGGTACTTTGCCAACCAATCCATACCAATTATCATGTCAAAACTACCTAGTTCTACGGGCATAGGGATGAGCACGGTACCGGTCCCGTACCGGTACCGTTCCGAATTAGTGGTAATGATTTTTTCCCGAGCATAAATTAGTGGTACCGGTACCGTACCGAACGGGATTCGGGTACCGGTACGGTACCGGTACCGGGAAATCAATGGTTTTTCCCATTTTTTTTGGTAATTTCCCGATCTGGTACCGGACCCGTACCGAACTAGTGGTCCCGATTTTTTTTACTCGAATCATGGTACCGGTCCCGTACCGTATACCAGGATTTAGTACTGTTTCGGTACAGAACCGGTATGGTTCCGGTTCGGTACCGGGATTCAAGTCTATATGCTCATCCCTATACGGGCATTAGGTCTATGTTGAAAGGATGATTTAAGAGGTTTAACGTACAACCCCGGATAATAGTGTTTAACCCAACTATTCGCCCGTCGGCTAGTTCGACATTATAATCATGATCTAATGCAGTCGGAGTGATAACAATTCGAGAGCTAAATGCAGTAGATAAAAAAACTCCTATCGGCACCGGTATCAAATAAAATAGATGCATATCGGTTGTTTAGGAGAAACGTACCCGTGACGACATTATTGTCCGGGTTTGCCCCTGCATTGCCCACGGCATACACCTTTGCCTGAGCCTTAGCATTTCTAACCTGATTACCCCGGTTGTTGTTGTTCTTCAATTTTGGGCAATCCATCTTGAAATGCCCTTGAGCACCACATTCAAAACAAGCCCTCTGATTAGCCCAGTGTTGTATATTTGGGGGATTCCTGTAGTCACAAGCTAAATGACCAAATAGGTTGCACTTGTGGTATTTGGTGCACAAGGACCATCATGGTGATAGTTACATTTGGAACACAGAGGTTTAGGCCCTCCGTATGGTCTCCTGTCACCATTTCCTGCGGCATAAGCTCTTCCAGTGTTTTGTCTCTTGTTTTGGTTGTGTTCTGGTTGTTCCTGCGGTGTATCAGACTTTCTTTTGTGGTCAGCACTGACGTTTCACCCAAGTGTTGATCTTTTTGTCCATGAGTTCAGTGGCGAACTCAATGGCATCCTACATAGTTTTTGGCTTAGTCGCCATCACACTGCCATGGATCGTGTCGGGCAAGCCACCGACATATTTCTCAACTTGGTCTATTTCTTCTGGAAACTCGATCGCACATTGTGCCAGTTCTGGAAACGGTTGGCTATAGGTTCCAATCGTTACCCTTCACCTTCAATTCTTCATTTTGAACCCAGTTTCTTAATTTAGCCTCTTGAGGAGTATTGTCTGTTCATCATCTTTTTTAGTGTCCTCCATGGCATTGCTTGGGTAGCTTTCTTAGGGGGTAGTGGTCTTAACATGGGGTTCTACCATGCTAAGAGCATTTCCTTGCAGGGTACACATAGCAAATTTGACATGGCATGCTACTGTATAGTTGCTTATGCTGTAAATAGACTCCATCTTTTCGAACCACTGAGTGAGTCCCAACAACTTACATCAGTGCCCTTGTAGTTTGAGGTTGGTTTTTAGGAAAGGTCCGGGTAGGTGCATTAATGAGCAACTTGCACTGGCCTTTGGCACGTTCTTGAAGTATGGCTACATGCCATTCCTGGTTGATCACGTGCTGCCAGTGCAGCAGTAACGCCTTCGTTAATCATTGCCTGAATTTGGGCATTGGTGACAGATGTAGTGGTATGAGTGTCTGTGACTGGTGTCGGTGTTGCACTTGGGTTTAACCTCGTGGTCCTTCTCTTTGGTGCCATTTTCTTTAAATCACAAGAAAAACATTATAATACTCGTTGAAGTATTTCATAAAATCATAACCATGGACATAACATATTACACATTAAATAAAACGAGATCACATCACACAGTGAAATGTACAACTGTTATTGAAATTAATCGTGGTATAACCAAATTGACATTCATTTATAATAAATTCGATTTCATAGATAACGTAATCCATCCATTTCATATATAACTTGGAAAAACATACATGTTCGGTTCAGATACAAGTATGATTACTACATTGGTTACAAAGACAAAAGAAACAACCTAAAAGCCATACTAGCTGGTATTATACCCGTAACACTTAGTTTGTTTACAAGGTAGATAAGTACCTGAACAAAAAAAAGGGCTATACTCGGGTAGCTAAACAAAACAAAAGATCTATAATTTGCTAGCTGGGGAATAACCCATAATACTTAAAGGTTACATAGCCCATAGCTATCAACATAACAAAATTAGGAACTGCTACCAGCCTCTCCTGGTGATCAGGCTGTGCCGGGACCTTTGCGAGTCCATGATGCCTCTAAAACATTGACCATTCTGTGGTTGGTAGTCCTTTTAGGCTACCTTAATGTCTTAGTCAACTGAACACTATCTCTTGTGGTTGATGCCAAAAATCTGAAATCACCTTCTGTTCCTATGATCTGCTGACTGTAACTCTGAAATCAATGAATATGCGCCACTACCGTATACGTAATGACATAACACTATAACGTTCATAGCTCTTTCATTCCATGGATAGACAAGCTCACGATCCATCTTAGCCTCTCTCTCGTATCATTACTGCTCTAAAGATAATAGACATGCCTATCCCTATACAACAAGTTGACTCGGCCTCTTAGTTGAGACCGGTCATCTCGAGCATCCTCCATAATACCATACATGATGGTAGTCTCCTGCTCAACAACGGTAGAAAGATCGGTAACCCTCTGATTGACCCCCTCTAGGGTAGTCGGTGCAATCTCATCGATGTCCCCCCCTCCCCCCCCCCCCCCCCCCCCTCCCCCCCCCCCCCCCCCTACCAAATTATCCCATGTATCCGGTAATGCATAGTCTAACTCCCTTGACATCGGATGTCCAAGGAGGAGACATCTACCATATCGATGATTCCATAAAGGTCTCCTTGTATGGAATAAGGGTCGTCCCGCGCTATGGCCAGTCTATCCTGCCTAGCTGCACGGCTGTTGAAATCTCCCGTCCTCTTGGATAGGGGTGGGAGAAGCAAAACGCACCCTCTTCCGAAGCGGTAAAAAACTCTCGGGAATCTCAATATGAGTAGGGCTATTGGGTTGGTGGTGACTCGTATAAGGTAATGGTGATGATGGTATCTGTGGTAATGGAGATATAATTGGAGTAAGTGTGATGGTGGTGGGGTGGGTTAGGCAAGAAGTCCTCTGACCTCTTCCCTAAGAGAAGTGTATGGATGGTTCATCCCGGATAGTAATTCCTGGTGTCTATATGGTGTACAGGTGGGACAGAGTCGGTCGGAGCTGGGTGCTCCTCCTCATCTTCCTCATCCCCCCTTTCGTTTTCCCCCCATTTTCGGTCATTCAATCTCGCCTATCTCATCATCCCCTCATCAGTAGAGTAGTCAGCTGGATCCTCTGGGATCCTCATCGTCCTCCTCTGGCTCCTCTTCCGGATCAGACTCAGGAACATATCCTGGTAAATCAGCAGTGGGTGAAGGCTGCAGCCAAGTAGGGCTGCTCCTCGGCAGAGTATCTCATCCTCCTGTGGCATGTACTCAGGGTACATCGGCTCAGGAACAAAGTCCAGTGGGGGAGGTGACTGCGGCTCCTCGGGGCCAGGTATGTAGTCAGGCGATGGTGGAACCTCAGGGCCAGGTATGTAGTCAGGCGATGGTGGAACCTCAGGGCCAGGTATGTAGTCAGGCGATGGTGGAACCTCATAAGCAGCCATTATGTAAGCATATGGGTCCTCTGGCATAATGGGTGGTCCATTGATTCCTGGTGAACCAATGTCTGAATCGTCCTCAACTGGAATGGATACTGATGTGTATGTAACTGTAGAATGCTCAGAATCTGACATGATAATATCTGAAATCAAAATTAGCTTATATAAGTATGCTAATATAAGACTCTTATAGTAATATACATTTATATTATAACATGTATATCAATCATGAATATCAATCATGCATGGCATCTTGGCCTAACCGGCTAATTGCACAATTAGTGTATGTAGTCCCGTGAAAAACCCCTTTGTATGATGCAATGTTTGAAAATGGTTATAGTCCAGCAAAAACATTTGACCTGGTTCTCTATAACCTTGGCTCTTGATACCAATCTGTAACACCCCCAAATTGGGTCGCAGCGGAATAAGGGTCCGGGGCGTGTTACTTCTCATATCAATAACACAAGATAATATAAGAACGACCAAAAAGTCGTTTAAAACTGATACATTGGATTTAATAAAGTATGTGTTACAAAAGCCCGAAGCTTTACTTGTTATTATTACAAAGATTTCAAGCCCTATAAAGATATACAAAATGTTAATGCGTACTATATCTTTTAATGTATGACTTTAAAATATAACCTCAATGTATCCTTCGACATTGTGCTTAATGACCTTTGAAAAAAAATGTGCATTTAAAACGTCAACATAAAGTTGGTGAATTTTTCATATGTCTTATGTAAAATGTATATGCCAGGCCGCATGACTTTCCAGTGATAATGCAACAGATGCAGAACCATCACAAATGCAATTACGTTTGCCTTAAGCTCATGACACCGAAGCTTGGACATATTGAATACATATATAAATATTGCCACATTGCCAGTGATGAGCAAAAGATTTAACCATCATTGAGACGTTCAACCCGTCACTCCAGTTATCCGAAATGATATCGTTCGTTTCTAGTGATAGTTTATACACCGAACGGGGAGGTCAATCCCAAATAGATCTATCTACAATCATTCGCGCTCACTTTCCAGTAATTGAATGTTTCATGATTCATGGGCATAGTGGGTTTATCGCTACTTAGGCAACACGTAATCATGATAAAATGTACACGTGACGTCCAATTTTGTTAAATCATGATATGTTTCTCACCCTAAACATTGTAATCAATAAATTGTAAAAACATGGGCTATGAACCACCTTGAGTGAGTAATTGATAACCAAAAATATCCCAAGTAAAAACGCGTCACGCTAACGCCCGAATGCAACCTAGTTAATATAGGTCGAATCAGTATTCAAGTACGTTGTCTAACAACAACTGTATATAATCCTATATAGTTATCATCGTACTATCGTTCGGGCTATCATAATTTAAGAGGTATGAACTGAGTCACGAGGAGTTAGGCACTTTAAAGCGTTAAAATCCAACAACTCGTCAATACGCATACCGGAAGAAGCCTTCTTTTATGAAATTCACTAGTAATATAGCTCCTTGATAAACTAATAACTTATATTTTTTTATATATTATACTATAGATATTATATAATATAATATATACATATATATAGTAGATATATATTACTATTTATATTATATATATATATATACATATATATATATATATTTACATATATATTATTTATATACATATATTATTTTATATATCTTAGAATATATATTATATTATATATTAATAATATATATATATATATATATATATATATATATATATATATATATATTTTATATAATTATATATTTATTTAGCTATAGCTCCATCTTTTCGTTTAGTGGAAATCTAATTATAAAGTAAAACGTTTATAATTACTCCTTTAGTAAAAATAAACTTTACTTTGTCATTTAAGTCGTTTCTCGCTTTTCTTACGCCCACGCTTTCGTATTTTAGACGATTGATCATAAATTACATTTTTAGGTTTTTGAGATTCTGTGATGAATAGTGTTTTTACTGTTCATAACAGCTATAAAATCATTTTTATACTTTTAATTAACGTAAAACCCGTTTTAGTCGTATCTTATTCGTTATAGCTCCGTTTTTAGCGATTCTTTCGAACACGTTCTCGTAATTGAAAGTTTTATCATATTATTGATGTTTACAAAGTATAAGTTTCTGCCATGAATAGTAACTTTTTATAAAATTTGTTTTATAAAGTATTTAGCGTCGTAAACTCGTAACTAGTGTATCTTCTTCGTTATTAATCTGTTTTTCGAGTTTCTTATCATTTTGGAATCCTTATGAGATGTAATATCTTTATAAAACATAATATGGCTGCTTCCAAAGTCGAACCAAAACAGAAAGTTTGAGGTTTTGTGATTTAGACATGTTTTAAGCTTGATTTTTGTACCATTAAGCTTCAACACCTTATTACAACTACTTCACAACATTTCTATCTTATGTTTTACATATATAAAGTCCATTAGATCATACTTTACTCAAGTGTGTTCAAGATAACAAGTTTAACTACCATTTTCACTTGTAACTCATAAGTTAACATTAGAAACCCTAATTTGTACATATACATGTTTATACTTAAACAACATGTTAAAACACTTATACATCCCTTTTAACATCATATTAGCATCCATGTGACATGTAAATAAGTTCATAAAACATTAATCATAAGTAAATATCCATTTTACATATTCAAAAGTACCCTAAATGGTGATTTAGCTAAATATAATATATGAACACATAAAATCTTAGTTATAAAATGATTAAGCTTTATATATAACCTTGTGTGGATGAATAGAGAAAATAAAACCAATCACACCCTTATGATTTAAACTCTTGGTTTGAAAATATAGGATGAAAACCTTAATTTTCCCAAGAAACCATTTTCTTGATTCCTTCCTTGCAAATGGTTAACCAAGCCTTGAATCCTTCTTAGAATACCTTAAATATGATGTGTGTATGCTTGATGATATGATAAAAAATCAAGCTATGTATACCACCTTGTGTTTTTAGGGTCATTGTATGACATTAATTAGATTCCCAATTTATTTTTTTTAGGGATTTACTAAGCGCGTTTGGCTCTTTAATCTAATCGTTAAGCTAATCGCGTAAACTAAAAATAATCATATCAATGAAAACGATCATTTAAACTATTAAACGTTTTACATCAAGCAAGAGTTAAATGATTATTATAATGATAATTATCAACTTTTTGTCATCTTATTTTATTGGTTAACGAAAAATGCATACCGTTTCGCGATAAAATGCGTTTTCGGCATTCCCCCGAAAGCACCAAAGACCAAACTACGCTAAATGAAAACCCACGATTATACCCAATACACCAAGATAATCAATATAACCTCACATATATGTGTAAATGTTGCCGAATTCCAAGAGATAGGACCAATTAATATCCTTGTTAGCATGACTACTCTCTCCATACTATCTAATATTACAAATATCAAGGGAAACCATGTCTTACCAACACAACCTACATGCTGCTTGAGACCAATTGCCCTAGAAGCATCTTGAGACCTTCCCTGAGTCATTGGCTTGTATAAAAGGCCTTAGCTAGTAAGTATCACACACATATCACATTTCCAATGTGTAAAATCAAACAAGCTCTCCCATTTCCTTCTTTACTACCCCACGGCTCAAAATCATATAAATACCCAATCCATTGCTTGATTTTCTATCATTATACAAGCATACCACACTCAAATCAATCTAAGGTATTTCTAAGAAGGATTTCAAGAGTTTGGTTGACCAATTGCAAGGAAGGAATCAAGAAAAGTAAGGAAATAGTTTACTTGGGAAATTAAGGTTTCAACCTTATATTTTCAAGCCAAGGTTGTTAATCACAAGGGTGTGATTGTTATTCTCTTCTCTACTCATCCAAGCAAGGTTATATATAAGGCTTAATCATTTCATAACTAAGATTTTATGTGTTCATATGTTATATTTAGCTAAATCACCATTAGGAAACGTTTAAATATGTAAAATTGAATTTTTACTTTTGTTCATTGTTTTGTTACACGTTATTTACATGTCATATGGATGATAATATTATGTTAAAGGAATGTATAAGTATATAAAACATGGTGTTAAGTATTAACTGTATAAGTGCAAATAAGGGTTTTTAATGATTTATACTTAATAAGTTGCAAATGAAAATGATGTTAAATAAACATGGTAAAACATTGTATCTTGAATATTCTTGAGCACAGTAGACCAAATGGATTTTTAGATATTAAAACATAAGATATGAAATGTTTTGAAGTATGATGTAATAAGGTGTGAAGCTTAACTGGTAATAAAACCAATCTTAAAAATTTATCTAAAACATAAAACCTCAAACCCTCTAGTTTGGTCCGATTCTTAACAGCCCTATATGGTTTTTATAAATTAAGTAAACATCATCATTTAGGATTCCAAAATGATAAGACACTCGAAATCACGATTTAATAACGAAGAAGATACGCTAGTTTACGAGTTTAAACGACGCTAAATACTTTTATAAAACAAATTTTTATAAAAAGTTACTATTCATAGGCATAAACTATACTATGTAAACATCAATAATAGATAAAACTTTCAATTACAAGAATGAGTTCTGAAAGATCGCAAAAAAACGGAGCTCTAAAAACGAAACTATAACGAATAAGATACGACAAAAACGGGTTTTACGTTAATTAAAAGTATAAAAATGATTTTATAGCTGTTATGAACAGTAAAACACTATTCATCACAGAATCTCAAAAACCTAAAAATGTGATTTTATGATCACTCGTCTTAATACGAAAGCGTGGGCGTAAGAAACGCGAGAAACGGGCTTAAAACGACAAAGTTATGTCATTTTTACTAAAGGCGTAATTATAAACGTTTTTACTTTATAATTACGATTTCACTTAAACGATTAGATGGTGATATAGCTATATAGAAATATATATGTTATTAGTTATCAAAGTGCTATATTACTAGGGAATTTCATAATGAGGCTTCTTCGGATGGCGTATTGACGAGTTGTTGGATTTACGATTTAAAGTGTCCTAACTCCTCGTACGTCATGTCATGACCTCTTAAATTATGATAGCCCGAACGATAGTACGATGATAACTATATAGGATTATATACAGTTGTTGTTAGACAACGTACTTGAATACTGATTCGACCTATATTAACTAGGTTGCATTCGGGCATTAGCGTGACGCGTTTCTATTTGGGATATTTTATTATCAATTTACACACTAAAGGTGAGTTCATAGCCCCATGTTTTATAATTATTAATTTACAAGTTTTTGGGGTGAGAAACATATGCATGTTTTACAAATTGGACGTAAGTGTACATTTTATCATGATTACGTTTTGCCTAAGTAGCGATAACCCACTATGCCCATGAATCATGAACTGTCAATTACTGGAATGTGAGCGCGAATGATTATAGATAGATCTATTTGGGATTGACCTCCCCGTTCGGGTGACTAGCTATCACTGGAAACGAACGTATATCATGTCGGATTTTGGTTGTTATGGGTTGAACATCATCACGGGCAATGTAGGCAATATTTAAGTATTGTATTCATATATGTCGAGCTTCAGTGTCATACGCTTAGGAAAACGAAATTACATTTTGTGATGTCTGCATCTGTTGCATTATCACAGGGAAAGTCTTGCGGTCCTACATATTCATTTACATAAACCTATGAAATTCACCAACTTTATGTTGACGTTTTAAATGCAATGTTTTTCAGGAGGTCATTAAGCACGAGGTGCGAAGGATACATTGGTGGTTATATTTTGAAGTCATGCATTAAAGATTTAGTCGCATTACATTTTGTATATCTGTTATGGGCTGGAAATCTTTGTAATAATAACAAGTAAACAAGTAAAGCTTCGGGCTTTTGTAACACATACTTTATTAAATCCAATGTATCAGTTTTAAACGACTTTTTGGTCGTTCTTATATTATCTTGTGTTATTGATCTGAGAAGTAACACGCCCCGGACCCTTATTCCGCTGCGACCCAATTTGGGGGTGTTACAGATTGGTATCAAGAGCCAAGGTTATAGAGAACCAGGTCAAATGTTTTTGCTGGACTATAACCGTTTTCAAACATTGCATTCATACAAAGGGGTTTTCACGGGACATACATACACTAATTGTGCATTAGTCGGTTAGGCTAGATGCATGCATGATTGATATTCATGATTGATATACATGTTATAATATAAATGTATATTACTATAAGAGTCTTATATTAGCATACTTATATAAGCTAATTTTGATTTCAGATATTATCATGTCAGATTCTGAGCATTCTACAGTTACATACACATCAGTATCCTTTCCAGTTGAGGACGATTCAGACATTGGTTCACCAGGAGTCGATGGACCACCCATTATGCCAGAGGACCCATATGCTTACATAATGGCTGCTTATCAGGTTCCACCATCGCCTGACTACATACCTGGCCCTGAGGTTCCACCATCGCCGGACTACATACCTGGCCCCGAGGAGCCGCAGTCACCTCCCCCACTAGACTTTGTTCCTGAGCCGATGTACCCTGAGTACATGCCACAGGAGGATGAGATACTCCTGGCCGAGGAGCAGCCACTACCTGCTGCTGCCTCACCCACTGCAGATTCACCAGGATATGTTCCTGAGTCTGATCCGGAGGAGGACGATGAGGATCCCGAAGAGGATCCAGCTGACTACCCTGCTGATGGGGATGATGATGATGATGAGGATGAGGATGAGGACGAGGATGAGGAGGAGGAGGAGGAGCACCCAGCTCCGGCCGACTCTGTCCCACCTGTACACCGTATGACCGCCAGGATATCTATCCGGGACGAGCCATCCATATCACTTCCTCCTAGGGAAGAGGTCGAGAGACTTCTTGCCTTAACCACCCCACCACCATCACCACTTACTCCACTATCATCTCCATTACCACAGATACCATCACCACCACCCAATAGCCCTACTCATATTGAGATTCCCGAGAGTTGTTTACCGCTCGGAAGAGGTGCGTTTTGCTTCTCCCAACCCTAGTCGTGAGGTCGGGGGGGTAGGAGAGTGTTCAGAGTAGTGCTGCAAGGCAAATAGACCTACCATATCGAGGGACGACCCATACTCCATAGCGAGGGAGGACCTTTATGGATTTGTCGATATGGTTGATGTCCCTGCGCCCCTAATAGTTTTGAACATCTAGGAGTTAGACTATGAATACAATACATGTGGATGATCTGGTAGAGCCATCGATGAGATTGCACCGGACCACCATAGAGGGGTCAATCAGAGGGTTTACCGATCTTAGCTACCAATTGTTGAGGAGGAAACTACCAACATGTATGGTATTATGGAGGATGCTCAAGATGACCGGTCTCTACTAAGAGCCCGAGTCAAACTGTTGTATAGGGATAGGCCTGTTCATCGTCGTTTAGTAGTAATGATAGAGAGAGAGGCTAGGATGGCTCGTGCGGCTTGGGGACTATCCATGGTTCCTAGCGACTATGCACGTTCAGATGTTTTTCATTACGTACAACGGTAGTGGCGTCAGAGTGCATTGATTTTTAGAGTACAGTTCAGCAATCACAGGAGACAGATGTGATTTCAGATTTATTGACATCAGACCACAAGAGAACATTCATTTACTAAGACATAGAGGTTGCAGAAAGGACTACAAACACATATGTCGAGTTTTCAGAGGCCATTAATAGAAAGCATGGACCCGTAGAAGAGTCCGACACAGCCTGATGCACCAGGAGAGGCTGGTAATAGCTCCTAGATTTGGTTATGTTGTATGCTATGCTAAGCAGCCTAGTTAAGTATATGGGTTAATCCCAGCAGAACTGTATAGATCATTTGTTTGTTTTGCTACCCGTTAAGGTCTTTTGTTCAGGTTTACTACCTTGTACAGCATACTACGGTTACGGGTAAATCCCAGCTAGTATGTCTTTAAGGTTGTTACTTTTGTCTGTAAACTAAAGTGAGTAATCATCTTTTTTATCTAAACCGAACATATGTTTTTCCCAGTTATATATTGAAATAGGATGTGATTACGTTATCTATGAAATTGAATTTATTATAAATGAATGTCCAAATTTGGTTATATCGCGATTAACTTGAACAATAACAGTTGTACATTTTTCACTGTTGTGATGTGATCATCGTATTTAATTTAAAGTGTATAATTTATGTCATAGGTTATGATTTAATGAAATCATAACTGTATTATGTTTTCTTGTGATTTAAAGAAAAAGGCACCAAAGAGAAAGAACACGAGTTTAAACCCATAATTCAACACCAACACACAATTCACACAAGACACTCTACCACTACATCTGTCACGAATGGCCAAATTTAGGCAATGATGAAACGAAGCATTACGCTGCACTGGGCAGCACGTGATGCAACCTAGAAATGGCGATGATAGCCATATCTTCAGGAACGGGTGCCTGAATGCCTATGCAATTTTCTCGTTAATGCATCCTACCCGAAACTTCTCTAAAAATGCGCAAACCCTTGAACTTCAAGGGCACTGAGGGAGTTGTCGGACTCACTCAGTGGTTCGAAAAGATGGAATCTGTTTATAGCATAAGCAACTGTACAGTAGCATGCCAAGTAAAAATTTGCTACGTGTACCCTTGTAAGGAATTGCTCTACATGGTGAATTCCGACGTAAACCACTACTCCTGAAGCAGCCCATGCAATCCACGGAGGACACTAAAAAGAAGATGACAGATAATTACTACTGCCCAAGGGCAAAATAAGAAACTGGAGTTTGAAATGTGGAATTTGAAGGTAAAGGGGAACTACGTGGTAACCTATCGCCACCTTTCCAAAGAACAGGCACTAATGTGCCATTTGGATTTTCTAGAAGAAATAGATTCAAGGTGAGACAATATGTCGTGCTTGCCCGACACATCCATGGCAGTGTGATGGCGACTAAGCCCAAAAACTATGCAGATGCCATAGATTTCGCCACTTGGAACTCAGACAAAAAGACAACACTTGGTCTGAAGGTCAGCCTGTACATAAAAGAAAAGTCTGATAAACACCGCCCAAGAACAACCAGAATCAGCAACCAAAACAAAGACAAAACACGGGAAGAGCATATGAGCCGCAGGAAATTGTTTACAGGAGACCATACAAGGGCCTCGACCCTGTGTTCAAATGTAACTACACCATGATGGTCTTGTGCACCCAAATGCATCAAGTGCAAACCAATTTGGTCATTTTTAGGTCGTGACTGTAGGATCCCCCAATGTCAACATTGGGGCTAATCAGAGGAGCTTGTTTTAAATGTGGTGCTACAGGGCAGATTCAAGAAGGATTGCCCAAAATTGAAGAACAACAACAACCGGGGTAATCAGGCTGGACATGCCAAGGCTCAGGCAAAGGTGTATGCCGTGGGCAATGCAGGGGCAAACCCGGACAACAATGTCGTCATGGGTACGTTTCTCCTAAACAACCGATATGCATCTATTTTATTTGATACCGGTGCCGATAGGATTTTGTATCTACTGTTATTTAGCACTCAAATTGTATCACCGACACGCATAGATCATGATTTTAATTCGAACTAGCCGATGGGCAATAGTTAGGTTAAACACTATTATCCGGGTGTACGTTTTTAAAAAAAAACCTCTTAAATCATACCTTTCAAACATATACCTAATGCCCCATAAGACTAGGTAGTTTTGACGTGATAATTGGTATGGACAGGTTGGCCAAGTACCATGCCGTTATTGTCCCCTGTGCGGAAAGAACGTGTCGTCATTCTTTTTTGGAGATGAAATTTTAATCGTCGTGGTGACGTGAAGAAGCAATAAACATGGGACCCGATTAAACATCATCCTCTGTGTGTTTTAATGCTCAAGAGTATTTTACGAAGGATATCAACGTATTCTTAGCAAATATCACCGCACCAAAGAGAAGACAAGTCAAAGAGAAACAACTTGAAGATGTGCCATGTTGTTCATAAGAATTCCTGAAGTCTTTCCTGAGGACGTGCCGTTTATTAAAACCACCCACTCGACAATGGATTTTGCGAATCGATTGTGGTAACCAAGTGTGCTACAACAACCTGTAGCTGTAGGCCACCAAATAGATTAGCACACTGTCCGAAATGAAGAACAAGCGGAGGCAACTGCAGGAACTTAAGGACAAAGGCTCATAAGAAAAAAAAACCAAGTTCCTCTCCCTGGGAGCTTCCGTCTATTTGTGAAATAAAAGATGGTCTTTCCGGATGTGCATCGATACAGGGAATTGAACAAACTTGACAGTGAAGAACCGCTTGCCCACTCCTAAGGAACGATGACACTAATTCGACCAGCTATATGGTCGAGTATGTTATTTCCAAAGATCGGTCTGAGGGTTCAAGGGGTATCACCAGTCGAGTGTTCGAGAAGAAGACATTCCCAAGACTGCATCAGGACTCGATACGTCCACTAAGAAGTCCAATGTCATAGCAATTTTGGTTGACTAATATGCACCGGCCTTGTTCATAACGCTTATGAACCAGGGTGTGGTAAAACCATATCTGAGACAATTTTTGTAATTGTCTTCATCTATGACATTTTGATCTACTCCAAAAGTAAAAGGAACATTGAAGAACACCTTAGGCAGATTCTTGAAATTGCTTTAAGAAGGAAGAATGTACGCAAGTTCTCCAAATGTGAATTTGGATTTCCAGGTACAATCCTCGGTCACGTGATTGACGATCGAGGTATTCACTTGACCTGCCAAGATTGACTCTATCAAGATTGGGCGTCTCTAAAACACAACAGATATACGCTAAATTTTTGGGCCTGCCGCTATTATAGAAATTCATCCGAAGGGTTTTTCAAGAGATCGCCAAGACAATTACCAAACTAACCCAGAAAGGTGTCAAGTTTGATGGGGCGATAAACAAGAAGCCATCTTTCACAACTGTTGAAGCAGAAATTGTGTAGTGCACCAATCCTGGCCTAATGGGAATATAAAATTTTGCTAATTTTACAGATGAACTACAAGATAAAGAAACACCTGAGGGAAACAAAGATTTCATCGCAAACTGCGATGCTTCAAAGAAGGTTTGGGCGCTGTGTTGATGTAAAGAGAAAAGGTGATTTCTATATCATCAACGCCAATTAAAAATTCATGAAAAGAACTAAACACCCATGATTTTAGAAACTTGGGGCAGTAGTGTTCACTCTAAAAAAAATTTGGAGACACTATCTGTACGTAACCAAGTGGCACGGTGTTCACAATGATCACAAAAGTTTACAACATATTCTTGATCAGAAGGAATTAAATATGAGGCAACATAGTCTGGATAGAGTAGCAGAGTGATTACGATTGCGAAATTCCGTTATCACCCAGGTAAGTGGCGAATGTTGTTGCTGATGCACTGAGCAGGTAAGTAACTAGAGACCACAAATGGATCGGGCCGTTAGTTGAAGACTATTGGCTTGGATCTTCCTAACAAATCTTGAAGCTCAGACGAAGCACGAAAGCCGGAAAACATCAAGAAGGGGATGTTGGAGGTAAATTGGTTGAGAATTTCCAAAAGATTCCGAGAAAATAGAATGGAAAAGTTATTAACCCCGGTGGCGATGGAACATATGCCTTAAATGGCAGGAGTTGGTTACCATGTTATGGCGACTTAAGGACTGTGATCATGCACGAGTCCCACAAATCTAAATACTCTATTCACAGGTTCTGACAAGATAAACCAGTAATATAGAAGAAACTATCTTGGTGGCCCAAATAGAAAGCTAACATCTGCCACCTAGTAAGCAAGTGTTTGACCTGTGCTAAGGTCAAGGCCGAACATCAGAGACCATCGGGTTTGTTAGTACAACCCGAGATACCTCAATGGAAGTGGGACGACATCACGATGGATTTTGTCACGAAGCTTCCTAAGTCATCACAAGGTTATGACACTATTTGGGTGATCCGTTGACCGACATACAAAGACTCCATTTTTATTAAACCATGAGGGAAAACCTGATCCTATGATAAACTAGCAAAGAAATGTACCTAAAGGGTAGTCACGAAGCATGGAATTATCCTGTTTTCAAATATCTGTGACATGACCCTTGTTCGCATCAAATTTCTGGAGGTCATTTCAGAAGACTTTGGGTACAAGTATTGATATGATACGCATATCATCCGCAAAACTGACAGACAAAAACGAGAGAACCATCCAAAACTCTCAGAGGATATCCGACGTGCTTGGCTAATCGACTTTTGGAAATGGTTGGGTTAAACATTTGAGTCCAATAGTCAAGGTTTCATACAATAACATTTACATGCTAGCATTAAAGGCTGCATCGTTTAAGCCACTTTAAACGGTCGAAAGTGACGATCACACCGTGTGTTGGGCCGAGGTTGGACAAGTTCAACTCATGTCCAGAATTAGTGCAAGAAACAACGGGAGTTCATCCAGAATAAACAAAGATTCAAACCGCTCGCGAAGACGACAAAAGAGCTAACGCTGAGTTAAAGCTAAACCAATTGGAGTTTCAAGTTGGAGATAAAGTTAGGCTTAAGGTTATTCACCTTGAAAGGGGTGTAATGTTTTGGCAAATGGGGAAATTTAAACCCCAAGATGTCGAACCCTTTTCAAAGTGGTTGAAAAAGGTTGGAGCCGTATGCTTACAAGCTTGAGCTTCCTCAAGAGCTTTTGGAAAACAGGGTCCATAATATGTTTCTGTATCAAACTTTGAAGAAATGTTTTATTATAAGATCCATTAGTCGTTCGTTTGAAGGATTCTAATTGATACAACTTCATATTGTTTGAAGAGCCTATGAAAGTCGATGGATCGAGAAGTCAAAACAATTGAGGCGAAGTCGGTGTCCCAATGGTCAAGGTTATCTATGGAACTCTAGGCCGAGGCCCAAAGTTTACATGTGAACGTGAAGATCAATTCAGGAAAGAAATATCCAAACCTTCTCACCAAGACTGCACCGTCATCAAGTGGCCGTGTGATAAGCCTTGATATAAAGGGCTCATATTAATGGGATAGACTATAAACACCTCATGTTTTAGTTCATTGTACGACATTGATGTATATGCACAAATTTAATTTTTAAGGTGTATTACCGCGTTGCTCTTAAACCGTAAACGATAAGTTAAATCGCGTAAAACTAAAAATGTCATTCAATTGTAAAACGGCATTAACCAATTAAATGTTTACATCAAGCAAGTGTTATCTGAATTATTATGATGATAATTAATAACTTTGTTTTATCTATTTTTATTGCTACGTAAAATGCTTACTTTCGCGATAAAACGCGTTTCGACATTACCCTGAAGCAGCCCCAAAACCTAACTACGCTTAAACGAATACCCACGATTATACCCAATACCCAAAATAATCAATATAACATCACATGGGAGACTATGTGGCCGAATTTTCAAGATAGGACCAAGAATTATCAACTTGCTCAAAATATCAAGGTTCAGAAAAGATCATAGGAACCAACTCTTACACCCATGAACCACTTGACTAATAAACCTTGTGCAAGGGTTATTAAATTATCATGGTTAGTTAATTAGATATTTCACTATAATAGCAGCACTCACTCTTACTTTCATAAACACTTAGCCAAAAATCACACAAACCTTTCTCTTGTCTCTCTATACCCCACGGCTCAAAAAGGCCACACAAACAAATCCACACTTTGATTTTCTAAGATCATACAAGTACTCTCACATCATATCTAAGATACTTCAAGGTGATTTGAAGTGTTGGATAACCATTTACAAGTGTTGAAGCAAAGAAGAAAGATTAGGGTATTAACCTAATCTAGGGTTTTAATCTTCAAAGCTTGGATTTTGATCTAACCACGGGTTTGGGTTGACATTTATCATCATGATACATTAAAACACATCCAAGGTATATATAAACCTTTATGTCTTCACTTTGATCATCTTTATATGTTTACATGTTCTATATAACTAAAATCACCAAACTAGGGTTATAAACATGTTAAAATGTTAACTACTTAAGATTATGATTTTTTGCAAACCTTTTACCGAAAGATATGTAATTAGATAATCTGGGAATAATAAATTAATAAGTATGTACATGTATTTTATTTTTTAGTTTTTAAGGGGAAAATGTTTAAGTGTAAACTAAGTAATTAAAATTAATTAAGAAAAGTTTATTAATTTTAATGTGAAGAATTTAAACCTTGTGATCTTAGACTAACGGACAACATTTGGATCTTACACTATATTTAATATAGAACATAAGTATAATAATAAGTTATAAAGATTTGTGGTAAAATATATATTGGAAAAGTATATATATATAAAGTATATATAAATTAATATATATAAGAACAAAAAAGGCTGTTGGATTCGAAATTCCAAATAGTGGGTGATCATTTTATAAGATAGAACATCTCATAAGGATTCCAAAATGAAAAGAAACTCAAAAATCCGATTATATAACGAAAGAAGATACACTAGTTACAGTTTACGACGCTAAAATACTTTATAAAACAAATTTTTATAAAATTACTATTCATGGCAGAATCTTATACTTTGTAGAACATCAATAATAAGATAAAACTTCATTTACGCGAACTAGTTCGAAAGAATCGCTAAAAACGGAGCTAAACGAATAAGAAACAGCTAAAACGGTTTTAAACGTTAATTAAAAGTATAAAAATGATTATTTTTTAAATAAGGCTGTTATGAACATTTTAAAAAAAAAACACTATTACCATCACAGAATCTCAAGAAACCTAAAAAATTGTTTATAATGATCCACTTCTCTTAATACGAAAGCCATGGACATAAGAAACTACGAGAAACGAGCTTAAAACGACACAATGTTTATTTCATTTTTACAAAGGCGTAATTATATAATGTTTTTTACTTTTATAAATACATTTCACGTAAAGCGATTAGATGGTGATATACTATAAGAATATATATTTTATTAGATTATCAAAGTGCTATAATACAAGGGAATTTCATAATGAGGCTTCTCGATGGCGTATTGACAGTTGTTGGATTTACGATTAAAGGTGTCCAACTCCCTCGTACGTCATGTCATGACCTTAAATATGATAGCCCTCACGATAAACGAAGATAACTAATCGGATAAATACAGTTTTTTTTAGAACAACATACTGAATACTGTGATTCATCCTATATTAAACTATTGTTCATTCGGGCGTTAGCCAGTGACGCATTTTTACTTGGGATATTGTTATCATTTTACTCACTCAAGGTGATTCAGAGCCCCTGTTTTACAATTATTAAATTACAAGTTTTGTGGGTGAGAAACCATATGCTATGTTTTGACAAATTAGAGCGCAAGTATACATTTTTATCATGATTACGTTTTGCCTAAGAAGCTATAAACCCTCTATGCCCCATGACTATGAACTGTAATTACTAGAAAGTGAGCGCGAATGATTATAGATATATCTATTTGGATTGACCCTCCCTGTTCCGGGTGACTAGCAATCACTTACTAGAAAACGAACTATATCATGTCGGATACTGATTGTTACGGTTGAACATCATCACGGGCAATGTAGGCAATATTTATATATTGTATTCAATTATGTCGAGCATCGGTGTCATGAGCTTTAGGTAAACGAAAAAATAAAAAAAAAAAAAAAAAAAAAAAAAAAAAAAAAACATGTGTTGATGTCCTGCATCTGTTGCATTATCACTGGAAAGTCTTACGGTCCTGCAAATTACAAATACAAAAACCTATGAAATTTACCAACTTTATATTACGTTTTTAAATGCAATGTTTATTCCAGGTCATTAAGCAACGAGGTCGAAGGATACATTGGTGGTTATATTATGAAGTTAAGCATTAAAAGAATTTAGTCACATACATTTTGTGTATCTGTTTTATGGGCTGGAAATCTTTTGTAAATAATAACAAGTAAACAATAAAGCTCGGCTTTTGTAACACCATACTTTTATTAAATCCATGTATAAGATTTAAATGACTTTTTGGTCAAATCTATATTATCTTGTGTTGTTGATCTGAAGAAGTAACACGCCTGACCCTTATTCCGCCAACCCAATTTGGGGTGTTTACAACTCCCATTTTCCTGTTGTCTAAGGCCTCCAAGAACAAATCATGGTTAATGGCATCGCGTTTAAAACCACTTGAACTTCGGATAACCATCAATGTACCTTACAAAAGTACTTTCAGAGGTTTACCTAGATTAAGTATGAGAAAGATCATCTTTCTCACAATGTCACTAGAAAGAACAAAAAGCATACCCACAAACCCAAAACCGAAATCAAACCAACTTGGAATTCTAAACCCTTCATATGGATTTATGTGGAGCCGGATGCGAGTGCAAAACAATTAATTGGTGAAAAATACATCTTAAGTCATCGTTGATGATTATTCTCGGTTTACTTGGGTTAAGTTTTTGAGATTGAAAGATGAAACCCTAGAGGTCGTCATCAATTTCTGAAGCAAATACAAGTCTCTCACCAAACTAATTAGGATACATCCGCACCGATAATGGCACAGAATTGTTCAATTAAATATTTTGACATCATATTATGACATGTCAGCATCTTTTTCACAAAAGACAGTTCCAAGTATACTCCCAACAGAATCGACGATGACGAAAGATAACTGTAACTCTTTGTATGAGGCCACTAGGAACAATGCTATATTTTTCCAAGGCTCCGATGTTTCTTCTATGGGGCAAAACATAGCGACTACTTGTAACACCCAAAACTGATCCCATCATTCACACTCATCAATACAAAACCCCATATGAGCTGTGTGCATGATAAGAAGCCTAGATCTTAACCATTTTTTCCATGTCTTTGGGTGCTCTTTGTTACCCTACAAATGACAGCAAAGATCTTAGAAAATTACAACCAACAGCTGATATTGGAATATTCGTTGGTTATGCACCTAACAAGAAAGGGTATAGAATCTACAACAAAAGAACCCGACGAATTATGGAAACTATTCACGTTCAATTCGATGAGCTGACTGAGCTTATGGCTCTTGTGCAACATAGTACAGGACCGCTCCTATGTTTTTGATGCCTGGGCAGATAAGTTTAGGGCTCGTACCAAATTCGGTTCCTGTAGCACCTTATGTACCCCCCCCACAAATAAAGAACTAGAGATTTTATTCCAACCAATGTTTGATGAATACCTGAAACCTACTTATGTTGAAAGACTGGTCTCTCCTGCTCCAGCAGTTTTAATTTTAGTCACTTCAGCCGGTACACCTTCATCTACTACCATTGATCAAGATGCACCTTCTCCAAGTCATTCACCGTCATATTCGGCATTAAAATCTCCAAGTTTACATCAAGGCGTTGCAGCTGAATCTACTCTCATGGAAGACAATCCTTTTCCTCCTATTGATAATGATCCTTCGTAAACGTGTTTGCTCTGGAACCTAGTTCTGAAGCATCATCATCCAGAGATCTTAGTTCAGCAGAATCTCCTTATGTCACTCAAACACTTCATCATCTCAGAAATTGATTCAAAGATCACCCGGCTGGATAATACTAATTGGCAATCCATCTCGTCCGGTACTACCAGAAAACAACTTGAATCGACTTGCCTTATTTGCTTGTATAACTCTTACAGTTATATAGTCGAGCATTAAACCTCAAATCAGCAATAACTGGAGATTGATGGTTTCAAGCTATGCAAGAGAGATACAACGAATTTTGATCGGCTTTAATTATGGGTAAATATACCTATAACCAACAGAGTCATGACCTATAGCTCTCAAGTGGATTACAAAGGTAAACTTGATGATAAGTGATGTTCAGAAGAACAAGGCAGGGTTGTGGCCCCAAGGGATATCGATAAGAGGCTGGTAATGATTTTGTAGGATCATTGCAACCTTTGCACGACTCGAGGCTATTTGAATCTTCATTGCAATGCTGCCAGTAAAACATACCATCATCAAATGGATGTCAGAGACAGCATATCCTTAATGGCGAGTAGAAGGAAGAAGTCTATGTTAGTCAACCAGAGGGTTTTGTTGATCCTGACCATCCGACACATGTTTATCGTCTGAAGAAAGCTTTGTACGGTTTAAAGCAAGTCCCTTAGGCATGGTATGATACCTTGTCACGATTTCTTCTAGATAACAAATTTTCCAAGGGTGCAGTTGATCTGACACTATTTACTTGGAAAACAGGCAAACATATTCTTCTTGTTCAAATATATGTAGATGATATCATTTTTGCCTCGACCGACCCTAAAGTATGTGAAATATTTTCCTATGAGATGAGTTCTAAATTTCAAATGTCAATGATAGGACAAATGTCATTTTTCTTAGGCTTACAAGTTTCTTAAAATCCCGAAGGCATTTTTATTAATCAATCAAAATTTGCTCTTGAAATATTAAAGAAATTTAGGATGGATTTATGTGACCCTGTTGACACACCCATGGTGGATCGACTCAAACTGGATGAGGACCCCTTAGGGATTCTAGTTGACCAGACTAGATTTCATAGTATGGCCGACTCCCTAATGTATCTCACTGCCAGCAGACCCGACCTTGTATTCGCGGTATGCATGTGTGCTAGGTATCAGGCTTCACCTACCAAAAAGCACCTTGAAGCACTTAAACGGGTCTTTTAGTATCTCAGAGGAACCATTAATTAGGGTCTTTGGTATCCAAAAGACACCGCTATGGCACTAACGGCCTATGCAGATGCGAACCATGCAGGTTGTCAAGACACACGAAGAAGTACGTCAGGAAGTGCTCAGTTCCTTGGAGATAAATTAGTCAGCTAGTCATCAAAGAAACAGAAGAGCACTGCGATCTCAACTACAGAGGCAGAATACATTGCCATGTCTGGATGCTGTGCTCAAATACTTTGGATGAGATCACAGCTCACAGACTACGGATTTGCCTTTAATAAAATTCCTTTATATTGTGACAATCGCAGTGCCACTGCTCTATGCTGCAATAATGTCCAACACTCCTGGTCTAAGCACATTGACATATGAAACCATTTCATAAGAGAGCTGGTTGAGAAAGGCGTGGTTGAATTATACTTCGTGTCGATGGATTATCAGCTCGCGGACATATTCACAAAAGCATTACCAAGAGAGCGGTTTGAATTTCTACTCCTGCGACTTGGTATGAAGAGTATGTCTCAGAAAACTCTTAAACGTCTTCAGGAAAGGGAAGAGGAGTAAAAGATGGTCTTCTTATATCCTATGTAAATATGTACATATTCAAAACCAACAAGAAAATACAAAAATATAAAACCTATAAAAACCATAAAAAATCAGAAAATAGAAAATACCAAAAATAGTTTTTCAAGACATGTCTTCCGTTTATCGATAACATTTACGGACCTAGAAATGTCGTTCAATAATGACACAGGTCTTTAAATGAAGCTCGAACAGAAGTTCTAACTTTTAAAAACATGTCTTTATGGCTTGCTATTATTTCTTGTTAGATATTAGAAAAAGACTCGGTCACCCCGTGTATTTTACTGTTTATTATAGCTCGTAGTTTAATAGTTAATAATACTTTTTTCGGTTTTAAGTCGGGTACGAATACCCGGTATATTTTAAGTACTATATATAGCCTCTTCTAACTTTGGAAGAGGTAAGCTAGTCATAATTTCATTTACAAAGAAAAACACTTTCTCTCTCTAGATATTCTCTCTCAAGTGTTTCTCTCTCTAGAAACTAGCCCGATCCAAGAATTGACCCCGTGTTATGATATAGGATATACCACAATTGGTATCAGAGCTTATGGGATGATTAGATCGAAATCTATCAATAGAAAATGGGTCATTGTTTGAGGGGGAGAGTGATTTCAAGTTTATTGCATCAAACGGGCTTATAATCACATCACACATTTAATGTAAAAGGTTTTTGGTGAAATACGGGGCCATAATTTGAGGGGGAGTTAATTAATTTTAACTTAAAGGGCCAAAATTATCTTCAGTAAGAAAGATTAATGACTTATGTGCAATATGCTAATTGTTTCCTAGCTTTTTTAAACTATAGGGACTGAATCTGCCATCCTTTAATTCTACTTAGCCCTAGAAAACCTTTAAACCAATAATTAAAAGAGTTAGAAATCCCATGGACTAATTCTGTCATATCTGAAACTTAGATATATAAATGGCAGCAGTTTGCCATAATCAGTCAAACCTCCTTATTTGGTCAAACTTAGAAAAACACACACACACTCACACGTAAACCGCCACCAATTCGCCACCCTTGATTCTTGACTTCCTATGAATTCTGTGCTAAGGTAACTCTAAAACTTCGTTCAATACCTTTAGATGATACCATAGGTGAAAGGAATCAACTCAAAACACATGTAAATGGCTTCAATAACTAGATTTGACCTAGTTTATAATCGAATCTTTAAATGTTATGGATATGTGTTAATTGGTGATTGGGATAGGTGCGCATAAGAGTAGAGAACCAACGATTCATTAATAGATTAGGACAAATTAATTACATTTTGATGCTGTGATCTATTTTAAGTTCGTTTTTTTGATCGAATGCCATGGTTGGTTTAGATGATTGTTTTTTATTCTGAGATAATGTTAGTTTAGGAGTAGATGATTTAGTTATGAGCCCAGTTTGATCCCAATCTCTGATGTCCAATGATGATTTTAGCGTATGTTTGACATTTAATAGTCAATAATTGTGTTGTTGTGTTTGTTAAGTTTGTAGTGTTCACTGGAATCACTTAGGATGTAGTGTAACCCTCATATGCATGTCCATAGTGTTAAAATGTATCAAATGGTTGTTTGTTTACTAGGTCATAATAGCGGTTTGATATAAAGTTGTTTTGTCTGATGGAATTTCTAATTCTTGCTAGCGGTTTGATCCGAGGTTTGGCTTGATAGCTGTGTTAGATATTTTTTCTAGAATAGCGGTTTGATACTATTTTTCTAGATAGCGGTTTGGGTTGTAATTTGTCTGAAAGCGGGTTTGCTTAGATATGCCTGATAGCGATTTGATGATAAATAAATATATTATTATGAGCAGGCAAACCGCTACGAGGTAGCGGTTTGATGAAGATTATTTTTATTATTAAAATAATCCAAACTGTATCTATCAATTTTTTTCTAACTGGTAGCGTTGATTAAAATGAATATAATATTCGTAGCTGTTAAGGTATCATAGCGGCTTTGAATTAAAATGAAAAGAATATACCTTAACTACACTGTTTGGCCATAGCGGTTTGTATTAAAATGATAATAATAATACCGTCAACAGATGGTCAAAAGCGGTTTGATTAAAATGAATATAAAATCCGTAGTTGTTTGGTCGTAGCGGTTTGATCATTCCGCTACATAGCGGTTTGATCATTTCCCTACATAGCAGTTTGATCATTCCTCTTCACAGCGGTTTAATTAACTTCACTCACAGCGTTGAGCTAGTGGCAAGCGTTTTAGTGCCATAATTTTTTTATTTCCCCAAAGGGGGGGTTTTGGCTATAAATCCCCATGAAACCCTCCTCGTAGGCCCAATCTAAAGACACAATTACCTTGTTAACTCCCATTTGAGACTTGTTAACTTGTATGTGTTCATCGGATTTCCTTGACCAACGTTGACTTAATCTCACCATAATCAATCGAAGCATGTCAATGTTCTCATCTACCATCAAAATATATGTCATGTCTGCATGTCTTTGTGGATATCCTTGTGCAGATAAAATGGCTGATGAGAATGTTCCCGCTCCTGCTAACACAAGATCTGATGATCAGATACTTCTATTTGCTGCATGGGTGCCCATTGGAAAGAGCAACTATATTTTTGATCTTCAAAAGAAGCAAAAGAATCCAATCTTTCATATCTCTGTGGCTTCAGTGCATTCACTGCCTCAGCCTCGGTTCCAGCTATCTACATTCAACAATTTTGGAACACGCTTACATATGAGGCAAAGAATGGAGCTTACAGTTTTTAGCTGGATGAAACCTGATTCGTATTGGATGCTAATCTTCTGAGGGAAGCTTTAGAGATAACACCCATTGATCAAGCTCACCAGTTTGTGTCACCTCCGTCGGGTGATGCAATTATAAACTTTGTGAATAAGCTAGGGTATACCGAGGTAATTCACTTTGTGTCAAGAATGGCGGTGAATAACCTGTATCAGCCCTGGAGAGCAATATTGTCTATGATCAACCAATGTCTCACAGGCAAGACTCCGGGGTATGATAGGCCTAGATACCCAATCCTTCAGATGCTTTTGGGGCATAGTTACAAGTACAAATGTTGATTATGTTGAACTTATGTAGGAAGAATTTGTACAAGCCATTCAGACTTTCCTTACTGATACGGCCAATCTGGGAAGTCCCACTAAGAAGGGAAGGAAATAAAAGGCTCACGTTATTCCTTACTATCGGTTTACGAAGCTTATTATCTGTCATTTGGGAAGAACTCATAATATTCACCAAAGATCAGCATCTCCGTTTCATCTTGCTGAAGAAGATCTCTGATTTAAGACGGATTACACCCTTAATAAATATATAAATATAAATAAATATAAATATATAATAAGGATCAAAATCCACAAAATCAATAAAACTGGAAGTAGTATATGATGTTCCCGGGTCGTAGTCCCAACGATGAGTGAATTGGAAAGTCGAAAGTCGGTTTGATATTTGATGTTTGAATGAAAAAAGATTTGGACTTGGATTTTCTAATTAAAATAATAATAAAAAAAATTAAGGCAAACCTAAAAACGAAAGCTAGAATGATTTAAACCTAGAACGTAGACGGGAACGTAAAAACGCGAGTAAAAAAAACTAAATTTTCAAAAATTAAACCCTACAATGATATTTTTTTAAATTTTCTAATCCTAAATGACTTAATTAAAAGAAATAATAAAAGAAATCTAAAACGAAGTTTAAAAGTGAAAAACAAAGAAAACGAGAAACGGTGTAACGAATCCCGTTCTTATAAAAAACGAACTATTTGAAATTTAATAAACCCTACAAAAAAAAATAAAAAATTATTTTTTTTTTTTTATAAATTTTTCCTAGGTAATAGTATGATAATAGAAATTTTTAAAAAAAAAAGACTAGATATTTTTGATGACTTTTTAATAATTTGTTATGAATTAAAAACGATTTTAAAGAAAATAAATGTTTAAAAATAGTACAGAATTATAGAAAAATATCAAAAAATACAAAAAAGTAGCTTGAAAGGAGTAGAATGCAAGAAAAATAAGAGCAAAAAAAGGGGCTTAAAAATAAGCCAGAATAAGCAAAACAGTGGCTGATAGCTTAAGGGCTAAACAAGGGATAAAGGATTTGATTGTGCAAAACCCTCAGGTGAAAAGACCCAAGGGCAGATGGTTATTGTGTGGTGTGTTAAGGAGTTGGTGAAAGGGGGAGGTCCAGGGTTGGACCCTTGGCCTCTTCCTTTTTGATAAAACGTTTTTTTTAAACTTGCAAAACAGACAAAACTAAGCAATATTAAAAAAGATACCTTTTTACAAAAACTCAAAATAAGTAGAGAATTAAGCAAATGAATGGGCAGTATTAACTTATTAAGCTAAGGGCTCACTAAGCAAAACTGTTGGCTTCTATAAGCTCAAATAAGCTAATGGAAATCAACCTAAGCTAAAACAGATGCTGACCCTTACCTAATAAGCTACTATGAACAAAGATAAGCACAAGTACTTAAGCACATAAGCCAAAAAACTCAAATAAGCTTAATGCTAAACTGGTGCAGGGCACAGCCTAGGGGACAAACTTGGGGCTTAAATTTTAAGCACCTAGAGGGACACCTTGGCTTAACAGCTTATGTGGACTTTAAGAGCAGCTTATGGGCTTTCTAAAAATGTAAGAAGATTAAAGTTGACACAAAAATAAGCAAAGAAAAAGTGCTGTAAAAAGGGCTGTTTGCACAAGGGCTATGCAAGTTGGTTTTTTTTCAGTTTTAAAAGGCAAGGTGCAGGGCTTAAAATAAGTTGTAAAATGAACTCAAAATTGAAGACCAAATTAAAACAGGTGGAGATAAGCTTGAAAAGAGCTTATGCTCAAATTTTCAAAGGCTAATAACAAAGTTTACCATCTGATAAATGCATTTGAAAAGAGTAGTTTTAAAACTAAAAAAATGAACTTGACAGATTTAGAGAAAAACAAATGACACTTAAAGGAACCTTACTACTGCACTTGACACAAGAAAATGACACAAAAATAACACACAAAAGACTGTTTTAAATTCTTAATCAAATAAGCCCTATTGAAACTGTTTTTATGAACACAGTTTATAAAAACTTATAGAAAAACCCTAAAGAAATCTTAAACACTTGAAAAACTATTAAAAACAGGTTAAAATCAACTCAAGAGTGCTTGTGGAAGTTCATCAAATGACCCACAATGTTTTTAACCCAAAGTGACCCATTTTACCCTCTTGACCCAAACACCCCTTTAATATTTAATCTTCAATATTTAAACTGATTTTTAAAGGTTTAAGCTGAATTTTTGAAAGACAGATGATAACAAAGGACAGTTAAGCAGGAATAAGCAAAATACAATAAAGAATAAGCACTTAGATAAGCTAACAAGTAATGGACAGAATAAGGCACAAAATAGGACAGTTTTGCATCACAACTTAAATAAAGCACATAAAAGCATCAAATAAAGATCATAAGCATATAAGAACATAGATAAGCACACATAAGATGAAAATAAGCAAAAATAAGCACTTATACAGTGAAATAAGCAAAAATGTAAAAAAATGGAAAATAGTGAACTTACAAGGGGTCCTAGCTTATGGCAAAGGAATGAGCTTTCTAACAGCTTATAAACACACCTATATGCTTACCATAAGCTCTAACAATGCAAGTACTTATGGTACCAATGCTTCCTTTGATTTTTGAAAGTTCATGCTTTTTTTTTTTGGATTTTTGATATTTTTGACAGAGAAAACTTAAACAAGCTTTTTATAGCTTTTAATACACTTAAAACTTATAAATAGCTGTAATGAACTAGTTTTAAAGACAAAGTAAAAGTAAATGCAAGTAATTTAAAAGAAAGCTTAAAAATAAAAATAAGTAAAAATGCAAGTATTTAAAATGACTGAAATAAACTGACAATGTAATTAAAAAAGACATATATTGAAATGGTACAAACTTTGGTTTACAAGTTTTTGACTCTTCACACTAAATTCGACCCCAACCCAGATGATTACATATGCTCCTATTTATAACTAAATATAACTAGGTTTTCTTGAGGCTATTTGTTACTTCATAGAGAGGCTTCAACAATTGTTTTGTTGTGTGAGAGGAAAGCTCAATGATCATAGCCCTAGAATTTCCATATGTACCCGAAAGTCTTCAAATCATAGCCATTGATTATTTGTTGTTTTCCTTGAGCCAATAGCATTTTCTTGGATTGCCAGCATGTCATTGAGGTTTTTAAGAGTAGTGAAGGGTTATTGCAGTAATGTTGCAGGTAGAAGGAAGAATACAAGGTAACAAGAAACCTTGTGGTTTTTGGCGGGATGCTCTGTTTATTCTTAAAAGAAGGGTATGAGTTTTGGTAAGTTGGCAAGGATGGTCCCTTATCTTGTGTATATGTATTACAAAGTAAGTCCAAGTAGTGGTGAGTAAGTTTGGGGGAATGGCAGAATATTCACTCAATGAGTTTTATTGTGTTTGGCAGATAGGTCCTTGTGAGGGGTAAAAGTTTTTGGGGACTTGGCCTATCAGTCCCTTGAGAGTTATATATGCTATTGCGATGTTAGTCCTTTGTGGGGCTAACGAGGGTTAACTGATGAAATGGGCCTCATATTTTTAACTTGGGCCGTTTTGAAATATAAAAGGGTTATGGGCTTTTAATTGATTTTTGGGCTGTAAGTCTTCAAATAATATGTAAATGGGCTGACCCGACCCATTAGATGGGTGCGGGTGGGCCCATTTAATATTTCTTCGGCTTTGGCTTCTGCTTTGACCGTTGACTTTTTTGGAGTTGACTTTGACTTTGACTTTTGTTGACTTTGGCTTCGATTTGACTTTGTCTTTTCACGCTTTTTCATTTCGTGCTCGGTTTTGTTCGTTTTTGCTTATTTTTCGTCCTTTTCTCGGATATCCGTTTCCTGCACAAGATAAATGAAAACATATAAATACAATGTATTTTTGGTACGTTTTTGGTCATTTCAGTCTAATTTTAAAGGTCAAAGGTATGTGTATTTAAGCACATACCAAAATCCCCCATACTAAACTATTGCATGTCCTCACGCAATGCTACAAGTAAGCACTTAGAAAACTAAGAATCTCGATTTCCCTCGACTAATAACCTCGAAAAGTAGCTAAGCATTCATCAAGGGGAATTAAAGAAATCAATAGCTTTGAAAAGCCCCGTTTTGACCATTATTAAATATTACCACACATATTTTTTTATTTTTCATTTTTTTTTCTTATTAGCAACTAATTAACATGTTTGGACTTTCATTATTTTCATAACTTTGGGATCATAGAACAAGAAGCGCCTATAGAATAATCTATAGATGTCCGAAGGATAAATTCATCGTCCTCGATTTTTCACTTGTCCAACTAAGCTTAAAACGAAATCACCGTTAAAAAAAAGTCAGATCAATAATACTCATAATTGTAACTTGTAAACTTTTCACTCCCGACAATTATTAAATATTAGGTGAATGTGCCATTTCGAATTTCAACCATGGATCAACGGTTTGCAAAAATTCTATGCTTCACGTTCCACCCGAGAATAAAATAGTTTAAAGGCGAGATCATTCTATGTAGCAACTTTCGTCTCGGCACATCCCAACCTTGAGTCGCTAAGAATAGACCAGGCACAGGCTTTTGACACCTCACATAGACTATTATCGGGAACTCAACGCAGACCTTCGACAATTCAAAACTCTTAGGTTGCGCCGAATATACATAGCTTATTTAGAAAAAACTTAAAATAAAATAGTCTTAGTACAAAAGCATATTAAAATTTTAAGAAAAAAATATTTTCCCATATAATATTAACTCAAATTTACTGCACATAAATAACGAAATTCTAATTCTTAAGGGAATCCTCGACCTTTATGAATGCTGAAACCTCGGTTGTGAGCCGGCAATAGTAGCAAACTATTATTCATCTTAGATTATTATTCCTACTTTGGCTTCTTAAGAAGGCTGTAACATCGGTTGTGAGGCCGGCAAGCTGCAACATAACATTTATGCAGTCCCACATTTATTAATTATTACTTCCATTTTATTTTTACATACAATACCATGATCTAGAGAAAATTTCGTTTAAGCAAATTAATATAATTTTGAACTCAAAAATTTGATATCGACTATGCTTTCAAAATTATTGATTTAGTTTAATTATCAAAAATAGCACTATTATTAGACCTGTTAGAAAGCATATGGAGAAAAAGCCACAAATTACACGCATGGGCTTTTAAGATTTCCAAATAATCTTTGTTTAGCATCCAACTACAATACTTAACTCTATCATTTTTTCGTTCTTCGCAATCCCATACGCTTAGTCTAAAGGTTAAGGAACAAACTAGAGCTCAACACTCTCGATCGAGTCAAAATTTACTCTTATTCTACCCAGCAGGAAAGTCAAAATTGTGACAAAAAAAAAACCTTTTTTTATTTTCTTATTTTGTTTTTGAAATTTTTGAAATTTTTTTTTAAATTTTTTCATTTTTTTGAAATTTTGGTGGTAAAAACGGGATTACGCGAAAACAACGACTGCAGGCACAATCAAATCGATAGATCCCCCCATACTAGAATTAAACATTGTCCTCAATGTTTTAAGAAGGGTCTCTACGCAAATCCTAAGCCGTTTATTAAGTATGCTTAAAGAAAAACGTTAGTCGATAAGATTTGGATATCGGATTCCCAAAATGAAGCTGAGGATGTGAAGCTCTTGTGAACGAAGGACAAAAACCGAGAGCACGAGAGGCTTCAAAAATCCAAGAAATCCTAGACAATACAACACAAAACACAAAACACGGAAAAGGAAAGAGGCGAGCCTCTCACAACAAAAAACACTTATTCATTACTATTAAGCTAGCATACTACTACTACGATTATACTAGGATAAGCATGGGTTGCCACCCACGAAGCGCTTGTTTAAGGTCACTTAGCTTGACCCAATCCCCCCATACTTGAACTTTTCAAGGGGGATAGAAATGGAGACACGGGACATCCAAAATACGGATGTCCTCTCCAAAAGAGCAAGGAAAAATCTTCATCGGGCTTTCAAAAATTTTAATGACTTTGAAAGCTTTAGAGCCCCGATGAGATAATTCCGGGAGAAGAGAAATATGAACTTTTTTAGAAGTGAGAATCCCGGGGTTGAAAACCTTTTCCTCATTTTTGGATGAAAACGAGAGTAAAGCTCCGAGCCCGGAAACTTCTTTGTGGAAAGGAAGTTCATAAAGAGGAGGATTAAAATCCTTAAGAATTAAAGAAGCATTAGTGGTCTTCTTTACATTCTTTTCCATTGTTTCACAGTTAGTGCTTTCAAAGAGGTTTTCATGAATGAGTATACCCGGATTAAATACCTTGTCCTCGTTGTTGGTCGAAGGCAAAGTATCAACCTCGGAAAAATCCTCATAGAAAACCGAGTCACACTCGGGAAAAGGAAGGAAATCACTTGATCTAGGGGGATCAAGTTCATCAATCAAGAGTTTTGACTCTTTGATTTTCTCTTCCTTGGAGTCAAATGGATCATCATAAGTATTATCATTAACGGTCTCAGGACAGTAATCATACAACGGAAAAATTGTCGTCCAGTGGGTTTCCACTGAGCGCTTAACACTACCAATTATCTTTTTCCTGTGGTCTCCAAGCTGTCTTAGTAGTGTTCACATTATGATTTCTGGTTGCTTTCCAAACCTTCTTAGTATGATTCACACTATGTTTGGCATGGGGGGTTTTGGTATTCACAGACTTCAAAGAACGAATCACAAACTGATTATGATAAACAACATTCAACTTCCTATTGTGATCTGCTGCTCTCCTCGCATTCACACTTTTATTGGGCAAGATACGATGGTTGACGGTGTGGCACTTTGGCATAGGTTTGCTGAAGATTTCAGTGTGGAAGGTTTGGTTCTTTGTAGGACAAATTCACAGGAACATTACGGCTTTTTGTTGTGTTGCACTGGTGGTTTCTGTGTGGGTCTATGGAAGGTCTGGGAGGTTCTCTGACAAAGTAACTTGCTTCTTCTTAGGCAACGGGGTTGGTTTCACCCAATTGGCTCTTTTTGGAGGTGGAATGTACTTTGAACTTTTGGTATACATCCCTGAAGCAAGTACTTTGGGTTTCTCAGAGGCTGTAGATCCACCACTCTTTTTGCCACTCAACTCAGTTTTCAGTTTGGCAATCTCAGCAGTTAAGGCATTAATCTTTTCAGTGTACGCAGTACGTGAGTGAGTATTCGCCTTTGACAGTTCATCATACCGTCTTTTGAGACTCACGTTTTCTACCTTAAGGCCATCTAGCTGAATCCTAAGAGGTAATCGTATCTTTCAACTGAATTCTGTCAGTTTCTAGTGCCTGTTGGTCACAACTACCTTCAGTGGAACCTACATTCAACACCTTCATGATGTTGATCTGAGCATCTAAATTCCTGATAGTGGTGTCTTTTCCTTGAAGCTGATCTCTTATACTTATTTATTTCAAAAATAGCATTGGAGGGCACTAGAAGTGTCTATGCACTGTTTATCGTTTTGAAATTTAACGTTGTACATCAATATGGTCTTTTGTAAAATGAGAGTTACGTTTTCTCGGAGTCAATGACCACTTTTGTTGTTTTTTAACTTCGCTTCAAGTTCAAGAACTTTAGTGTGTTTCCTATGCATCTGATCTAAGATCTTCGCAAAGGCAATTTCAATGCTTAAGGGGGGCACAAAACAATTTAGAAGTAAGCACCAATTGAGCAGATAATATTTTTTCTAACAATCGCAATTTTAAGCAGTCATTTTTTTTAAAAGATTTTTTTCCTCTATGGTCAGGGTCTCTTGTTAGCAAGATCAATTGTTTCATACTCCGGCCTCATTCATCAAAAAATCTGTTCAAATTCCTCTTACCTCTTTGAAAAATGTTTTCAATTTGCAGCTTGGATATTGTTTTTTGAAACATGGTCGTAAAGGGTACAGGTGTTGTTCAAACAAACTGTTGTTTTGCTAATCATAGCACCATTTAGAAAAACATAGTCTGGTTTTTTTTTTTGGGGGGGTTTTGGGGGGTTTTTTGGGGTTTGGTTTCCCTTTCTTTGAGATATCTTCAATTGCATGGAAAAGCAGCATTAAACTTTATGAAGACTGGCCAGAAATTGTACTTGGAGGTGGCTATTAT
Organism: Tanacetum coccineum; assembly: GCA_026074375.1. Classification (NCBI taxonomy): domain Eukaryota; kingdom Viridiplantae; phylum Streptophyta; class Magnoliopsida; order Asterales; family Asteraceae; genus Tanacetum; species Tanacetum coccineum. The sequence goes on along the minus strand of BQNB010019698.1, from coordinate 22,008 downwards.
GAACAAAGGGGACGGGACTATCTGTGTTACTAGTTTGATAGCCGTTCATTGGCAGGAAGCAAATATGCCTGTTCACGGGACAGTTCCTGTTGAGGAACAAAATAAGGGTGCTTTAGCTTCTCATAGAAGCCATTCGCGGGTCTGACATGCCTGGTTTTTTTTCACTCATCTTTTTCATGCTAACCACTTGGTGTACCAAGACATCTTCACTATCCCATATGCGAACATGATGGTGAGCGGAATGCAAAAGGGTATCAGCATCGTACAAGACAGGTTGAGCACGCTTGGCCATATAACCTAGGAGGTCCTTGTGCAATGTAGCGGTGTAGATTTAGGTTCTTAGAAAGCATAGAGGAATAGTTTGTGTTGGCATTTTAATCTTTGCAAACAAATCTCTTGCAACTTTGTTAGCATTCTTTAAACAACTATTTCATCTAGATAAAACTATCCGCTAGATCCTTTTTCTCAGATGTAAAGTTCTTTTCCTTTTCAGATATGTAAAAATGCAATTGATTTTTCTTTTCCTGAAAGAGTGGATTTAAGCAAATTGTTTTCTTGCACAAGTTCAGCGTTCCGCTTGTTTCGCTGAATCACTAGGGCTTGTTCCAGTCTAACTTTGTGTTCAAGATCAAGTTTGACCTTTTGGGTATCTAGACGATATATTTCTTGCTTGCATTGAGAAAGCTCATTTTTTAAGGTCTCGACTTGCTAAGCATTTTTCTTGGTTACCTTAGCATGTCGTCTAGTTGGGTTTGCAAGTCTGTTAAGATGGCATATAGAAAACTTTTCAGATATCTCAATGTTGTCAGCAGATATCTCAGTTGGAACATTTTGGCTTCGGTGTCAAGGAAGATACTGATGATACGGGATCATTGCTCATCAATCTCAGTCTCAGCATCGGAGTCTTAAATGTTAGTCTGGTGTGTTGCATCTCCTGACTCAACTGATAATCCACATTATCAAAGATTGGATTGTCATTGGAGTGTACCTCATTGACTTGACTGGTGGTTGCACTAGTGGATGACAAGTTGGCCATGAAAGCAACAGCAGCATTGGGGCCTTCATCCACGTCTGAGTCATATGCATCCTCATGATTGGCTTGAAACATGTTTGTTTGTAGTCAGTGCCTGAGGTTGATCATAAGGTGCTGGTGACAGCACATCAGCGTAGGAATGCTTCAGCTTCTGCATCTAAACATCTCCTTTCTCTTTAGCTTCCATCAGTAAAGCTTTATCTTTATAGTACTGAGAGTCCATTCTTTCTCTTGGGTTATTTACACTGCCTCGCAACATGTCCTTTCCTCTTGCTAGTTGGAACATATCACTCCTTTTGCCTCGACCACCTGTATTACCACATTACCTGGGGGGGAGGGGGTGGGCCCTTCCTCTGAATCGGTTCAGGTATACAATCGTTGATCCATATGCACCGTTAGCATGAGTTTTGGAAGTTGGGAAAGAAGGTCAGGAGCTGGTTGATGGTGTGGTGGAAACCTGCTTTTGGAAACCACATTAAGAGTATTAGCAATCTGAGTCATAGTGGCCATCAAAGCTGTCATTCGGAGACTGAGCAGTTAGGTAGAGGACTAGGAGTTTTGAGGAGTGATTGAAAGAGAGGTGCAGATGTGGTGTGTGCAACCATAGGCCAGTGGATCAACAATACTTGTAGATGCTCCTGTATCTTTGAGAGTCTTTTTGGTATGGAGGACTCATAGGCTTTGAGATGAGTATAGATCTGAACATAAGGTATGGTTGAGATATCATGTTCTGTTTGACCATTAGTCCTCATACTTACCCAATAGGCTGGAAGATTGTTGACAAATATTTAGTGTTCATCTGATGAGTAGGGGATTTCGAGCTGAGTAATTTTCATGTCATCACAAGCTTGTGGGAAACGCACAAAGTAGTCATGATGGACTCGTTTCCAAATGGAACGAAAGCGTTCGTACTCTTCAAAACAGATCTTCCTTCCTTTGTTGAAGATTCCTACTGATCCTTGCATAGCATCTCCAACATTATCCCAAATCTCCTTTGCAGTGCTTCCGTCTGATTGTAGGTATGTTGTAGATGTGTCGGGGTAAGACCTTTGACTGAGGATGATTTCAGCTTGAGTATCTGCATTTCGGCTTGTTTTCTTCGTCATTGAACTCAGAGTCAAGCTTCTTCCTAGGTGCGGCAGAACAGTTAGAATTAGTAGGTGGAGGATCTGTGACCATCGGGTGAGGTGTAGGTCCATTCTGGATGGGATTACCATATCAAGCTTGCATTGGGTTTGCCTCGAATGTCCCTGTGCTATACGAATCTTCCATGATTGTAATCATTTTTCAACCAAACATTGGTGGGCGTTGTATCGGTGCCAGCAGCATTTGTTTCTTCATTGGTTGCCATTGATTAACTTTGTTTATGAATGATCTGATCTTAAGTGACTGTTGATTGATGACTTGGTGTGAGGTTTTATTGATTTTAGGGTAATTTGAAAACAGTAAAATGCTTTTGTTTGAAGTAGCCCTAATGACTCCCGAATGGCCAAAAAATGACAGGGCTCTCACTCAAAGAGGAAAGAGTCTGACCGTGGGCGTTTCCGAGCTTGTTTAAAATTTCCAGAACAATCCGTCACAAAAATAATTTTGCGGCAAATAAGCAAAAAGCACGTGCTTGATCAAAACGCAATGGATTGTCAAAACGCAAATGATTGTCAAAACGCAACAAACTTTGTGGTCAAAACGCAATGATACTTGTTGTCAAAACGCAATGATATCTTCCTCAAAACGCAATGAAATTTTTCTCAAAACGCAATGAAATTTTTCTCAAAACGCAATGAAATTTTTCTCAAAACACAATGAATTTTTTTTTTCAAATCGCAATGAAATTTTTCTCATACTAAAGCAATGGAGTTTTGTCAAAACGCTATGACACTGAAGTCAAAAAGCAATGCTTGAAAATTTTTGGCAGCGTTTAGCGTTTTGTCAAAAGCAATAGAAATCTTCAAACCATGTATGCTCAAAACGCAACATGAATATTCTCAAAAGCAACATGAATATTCTCAAAACGCAACATGAATATTCTCAAAACGCAATATGAAGACTAACAAAAACGCAACACTTCTAGCTTTTTTCTAATCCACTTCGAACCCAAAACACAAACCAAACCCGTCTCTTTTTTTTTTGTCTATGTCCTTTCGATCAAGGTCACACAAAAAAAATCCGAAAACCCACTTTTCTTTTTAAAAATTCGGTTCAAAAAAAAACATCCAAACAATCACTTTTGGCCTCTGAGATACCAATTGTAGGTCTCTTAGATCATTTCATTAACACAAGAACCACAAGATTAGACTTTAAATTGACTTGTATAAAGAAAAAAACAAAGAACAATGGTGTGGCAACAAAAAACACACAAAAATGAAACTCTAAATATTAGTTGCTTTTTTGTCTCTCCTGGAAATGAAACAAATGGCTCTTTATTATAGCCTCTCTAGGGCCTTGGCCTTTGGGCTATGATGGGCTTTTTCATAATGGCCCATTTACATATTATTACACGCTTAAACGAGCTAGACTTTTGTCTTGTATCTTCGAGTGACCGATAGGCCTCTTAGTTTGGGTCCTCTTTTGTGATCCTACAAACATAACCTCGAAAAGTAGCTAAGCTTTCGTTAAGGGAATTTTAAAATCAAGAGTTCGAAAAAAGCCCCGTTTTTACGTTATAAATACACACTTTTCCTACCATATTTTTTGTTCTTTTCACTTTTTTCTCATTTTTTCTATCTTTTCATATTAAGCAACTATACTAGAACGTTTGGTCTTTCGTTATTTTATAACTTTTAGGGGATCATAGAACAAGCTGCATTTCGATCAGAGATGCCCCAAAAGGATAAATTCAATCGTTCCCTGGCTTTTCACTTGCTCCAAAAACCAAGCTTAAAAACGTTAAATATTGTTATTTTTCAGTTAAGATGCTAAAACTACTCATATTTGCAACTTGTGAACTTTTCACTCCCGACAATTATTATATATTAGGTGTATGTGCTATTTTGAATTTCGACCATGGATCAATGTTTTGCGAAATTCTATGTTTCAAGTATCCACCCGAGATGGAGAATAATGAGTTTGAAGGCGAGTATTCATCCCGATTGTTAGCGACTTTTGTCTCGGCACATCCCGATCCTTGCAGGTTGAATGTGACCAGGCTTTTGACACCCTACAGAGACTAGTATCGGGACTCACGGACCTTAGGTTTCAAAAACTCTCAGATTTTTCGTACACATAGCTTATAAAATAGAATAGTCAAAGTTCAAAAGCATATTTAAATTTAACAAAAAGAGAGTTATTTATTAATTCACATTCATTATTTAAAACATTGGATGCAATTGGAACCCTGACCTTTTTAGAAGGCTGCAACATCGGTTGTGAGCCGGCAAGATGCAGCAAACTTTTATCAGTCTCGGATTTTTATTCTTACTATGGGCTATTTTTTTAGAAGGCCTGTAACATGGTTGGATGCCGCAAGATGCAGCAAACTTTTATCAGTCCCTCATTTATATTTATTACTTATCATATATTTTTTCATTTTTCATCATCATTTTTTTTATAATATAGGGAAGACTTTCTTTTTTGATAACTTCAAGTATGTAATTTGAACTAATGTCTAAAGTTTTTGCTATATATTACTCATAAAAATTGTTGATTTAAGTTTAATCTCCAAAAATAGCTCGTAGCACGTATATTTAGTCAGGTAGGTTAAACAGCTTATGGGATGAAAAAGCCATAAATTAAATCACATGAGCTCTTATGATTTCCCAATAATCCTTGTTTAGCTTCTAACTCCATAATTAACACTATCATTTTTCGTTCTTCGCGAATATGCATGAACGCTTAGCCTAAAAGTTAAGGAACAAGCTAGAGCTCAACACGCTCGATCGAGTCAAAATTTATTCTTATTATACCCAGCAGGAAAGTAAAATGGTGACAAAACACTTATTTTATTTTTGAAAAATTTTTATTTTTTCATTTTTTTGTAAAATTTTGGTGGTAAAAATGGGCGATTCGTTGATATAAATAATGGATGCAGGCACAATTCAAATCGGACGGATCCCCCATATGAATGAAATATTTCCTCAATGTTTTACGAAGGGTTTCTACGTAAATCCTAAGCTGTTTATTAAGTATGCTTAAAGATTAAATGTTAGTCGACTAGATTATGATATTGGGTTTTCCCAAATTGAAGCTAAGGATGTGAGCTCTTGTGATCGAAGGACAAAATCCCGCCGAGCCACAAGAGGCTCAGACTCCGGGGCAATCCTGGACAATAAACCACAAAACACAAATCCGAGTAGAAAGAAAGGAAAAAAATAGGCAAGCTCTCACAACAAAAAAACTTATTCAGTATAATCATATAAGCATGGGGTTCCTCCCCTCGAAGCGCCTTGTTTAGGGTCACTAAGCTTGACCCAATCCCCGTATTCATTTGTCCTTGGGGAAGGTTTGGAGATCCGAGAAACTAATTTGGTACGTCCCTCCAACGTAGTGCGTAATTTGGATGACTGTCCACCTTAAAGTTTGGCCCAGAGTTTTGAGATAACTTGACGGATGCCCGTGCCATATGGAAAAACATGGGCAATGGTGAACGGTCTGGACCAACGGGATTTCAACTTACCCGAGAACATCTTCAATCTAGAGTTAAAGAGGAGGACTTGATCACCGACGTTGAAAACGCGGTTTTTGATCTTGGCGTCATGGATCCTCTTAGTTTTCTCCTTGTAAATCAAAGAATTCTCATAGGCATGATCACGAAGTTCGTTTAATTCATTGAGTTGAACTTTGCGGTGATCACCCGCGGTCTCAAGGTCAAAGTTAGCATGCTTCAAGGCCCAGTTGCTTTGTGTCGGCTTAATCTGTTAGGGATGACATGCCTTTCCATATAACAAGGCTTGTAAAGGAGTGCAACGAATGGGTGTTTTTTGTCAGCTCGTACGGAAGGCCCAGAAGAGCGTCATCTAGTTTGTCCTGACCAAAGGCACAGTTCTCGCCCAACTGTTCTTTCTAGAATTCGTTTCAAGCTACGATTGGATTACCTCACAATGCCCACTTGTTTGTGGTGATACGCGGGTGGAGAGATGATGAGTGACTCCGATATTTTAAGCATGACCTTTGCAAACTGGTCATTGCAAAAATGGGTTCCGCGATCACTTATGATAGCACGAGGGGCACCGAATCGGGCGAAGAGAGATTTAAGAAATTTGCAAACAACTCGGGCGTCGTTGGTGGGGAGCGCTTTTGCTTCAACCCATTTTGACAAGTAGTCGACCGCCACGAGTATATATTTGTTCCCTCGTAAAGACGGGAATGGCCCCATGAAATCAATGCCCCAAACGTCAAAGATTTCACAAACTTGGATGGAATTTTGAGGCATCTCATCCCTTTGTGAAATTTTTCCCTGACGTTGGCACGAGTCGCAATTTTTAACCAACTCGTGTGCATCTTTGTAAATAGTAGGCCAAAAGAAACCGGCATCAAAGACCTTTTTGGCGGTGAGATTTGCACCATGATGTCCCCCGGTGGGTCCATTGTGGCAAGCTTCTGGGCTGTCAGAGAGCTTCTTTCGCCGGTGCACACACCGCCAGATACTTGATCCGCACATTAATTTTGATAGAAAGGGGGTCGTTCCCAGAGTATCAGTGTTTGAAATCTTTGGAAAAACTTGTTTGTCTGTGGGAGACATTCCCTTGTCATGAAATTCCCCGCTGGAGTTTACAAAATCTGCAAACCCATGGGTACTATCAACACGACAGAGCAACCGATCCTAGAGTTTCGGGGAAAGTTTCTGTGATTTCTTGTTCTCGAATTTATCTTGATTGAGGCGTTCTCAAGTCTGGAATGTATGATACGGCGGCAGCCAGATTTTCTGCTCCTTTTTTTGTCTCGGATGATACATCGAATTTCTTGGAGCAAAAGGATTTTCAACGCATTAGTCTTGCCTTAGATTCCTTTTTAGCGAAGAGTTACTTTATAGCAGAATGGTCATTATACATATGCTCTTGGCAAAAACGAGATATCGACCAGACTTCTCAAAAGCGTACACTATGGAAGCAATTCTTTTAAGTCGTAGTGTAGTGTGCTTGAGCTTCGGTCATTGTTTTGCTGGATAGTGAATTGGTTCTGGACAATTGCTGTTTTTTCGTTGCCTAGGACTACCCCAATTGCAAAGTCGCTTGCATCACACATGAGTTCGAAGGGCAAGTCCCATTCGAGAGCAATCAAAATTGGAGCCTCGGTCAATTTTCTTTTAAGTGTATTAAAGGATTCGATACACTCTTTTGAAAAGAAAATTAGAGAGGTCTCTTGTCTCGAGCAAGTGGGTCATTGGAAGGGCTATTTTTTAGAAGTCTTGTATGAAACGTCGGTAAAAACCGGCATGCCCAAGAAAACTCTAAACACCCTTGACGGTGGTGGGATGAGGTAATTTAGCAATCACATCGACTTTGGCTTTATCAACCTCAACCCCGTTCTTTGAAATCTAGTGGGCCTGAGGACATGCCCTCCTTGGCCCATGAAATGGACTTTCTCTAATTTAGACAAAGATTGGTGTCTTCGCACCTTTTGAGCATCTTGTCCAACGAGAGAGGGGTAATTTTCGAATGAATTCCCAAAGACCGAAAAGTCATCCATAAAGACTTCCATAGTCTTTTCGAACCATGTCAGGAAGATAGCCAACATACACTTTGGAACGTGCCTCGGGGCATCTGGCATAAAGCCGAATGGCATGCGACCGATAGGCGGAACGTTTCCATAGGACACGTGAATGTTGTCTTTTCTTGATCTTTAGGATCGATGGGAATTTGAAAGTAACCCGAGAAACCATCGAGAAAACAATACCTCTCTTTATATACTAGAGAGGCTAGGGTTTACAAGAAAACCTAGCTTTGATATGAAGCTAACTTAATATTGCACATTAATTCCTTGTTGTTTCATCTTTCTTCTTTTCTTCATATGTGGTTTTGTAATCATCAAATCTCAAAACTCAACAAACGGTAAAACCACCCTTTTTCGGTACGCAATGTACGGGGCTTACCCAAGGACTATCCGAGATCGGGTAAATTAATCTGGCATCAAGAAGTTTTTCAACCTCCTTTTTGATGACATCGTGGATCTTTGGATTCACCCGTCTTTGGTGTTGGACCGCTGGTTTGTAGTCCTCTTCCATAAGAATCTTGTGAGTATAAAATTCCGGGTTAATACCCTTTATGTCGGAGAGTTTCCAAGCGATGGCTCGCTTGCGTGACTTCAAAACCTTTATGAGAGCGGCTTTTTCCTCGACACTCAAGTCTTTAGCAATTATGACGGGCAACTTGTCGTCACCCTCCAAAAATGCGTATTCGAGATGAGGAGGTAAGTCCTTGAGTTCGACCTCGGGAGGTTCATCAATTGAAGATTTATCAGTTTTAGCTTCACAAACTTTAAGTTCTTTTCGAATTTCTGGCAAATAATTTCCTTGGTTGGGAGGGGGTGGTGAAGGATCACTATTAAGAATTGCTTCAAGAAGAAGGATATCCCCCTCCGAGTCATAGTAAGAGTCATCAACTTCCGGTGAAGTTGGATCATCTTCAAGAGCGAGGAAAGCATCAGCTTCCTCAAGAAGAAGAAAATCACTATCCCCGAAGGGAGTGAGAGTCGGAGAAGAGGTAGAAACGATCGGGTCATAATAAGGAGTGGGATTGCCACTCGCGATCACATCGGAGAAACCGAGAACTTCTTGAGAATACTCCTCACAAGCCATTTCAATGACGTCGATTCGGTTCGCCGTCATATCATCGTAATTAGAGGAGTACCTCGAAGTTTGATCAAGATTGAATGTTACGGCTTCTTTTCCAACACGAAGTGTTAATTCTCCTTCGTAAACATCAATCAAGGCACGTCCGGTCTTTAAGAAGGATCTCCCGAGAATTAGGGGAACTCGGGGATCGGCATCAAAGTCTACGACTACAAAGTCGGCCAGGAATTGGAACTTTCCTACTTTTACGTAGACATCTTCGGCGATACCGATCGGTTGAGAAATCGTTCGGTCCGCAAGTTCGAGAGTCATACACGTAGGGGTAAGTTCGGGAAGGGATAGCTTTTTCCACACGGATAATGGCATGAGATTTATGCTAGCGCCAAGATCGGCCAAGGCTAAGCACTCATCCATTCCGGGAAAATCACACGGTATGAGGAATTTGCCGGGGTCTCCAAGTTTTTCGGGTAACTTATTGAGGATGACCGCCGAACAATGCTCATTCAAAGGCGTTCTAGCCATTTCACTTAATTTTTTTTTGTTTCTAATCAAGGCTTTAAGAGTCGAGGCAAATTTAGGCATAAGAATCAAAGCATCCGTTAATCTAATTTCGAAACTCAAATCTTTAAAGATTTCGTAGAATTTCTCAATTTGGTGTTGAATTTGAATTATCTCAAATTTGGTCGTTAAACTTCTTTCCACGGCGTACTTTCCTTCTTTCATCATTAAGTCTCGAAGGATACAGGATTGACGGTTTTCTGGTTAAGCCAGCGGGAGCTCTAACGGGAGCACACGGGCTCGAATTGGTACTTGGGAATTGAACTTGGTCAACAGGAGGTTGGACGTCTATGGTGCTTTCAGTTTATTTAGTAGGAGGCAACCGTGTCCTTTGTCACTCGGTCTTTCACCGTTCCACTACTTTACGGAGAGAAGAGAAGTAGTAGCATTGTGGGTCGTTGATAAGCAACAAGACTTCGGGTGGTAATACCCTTTCAATCTACCTTTGAGTTCAGTAATGAGTATTACTAGGAATGTCCCTGAAATTCGACAGTAGATATCTTGGTATTGGAATTCCAGAAATTTGTAAAGCTCTTATGTCCGTTTTTAAATTGGTCATTTTATTTTCAAGTTTTGATTTTGATTTTGCATATTTTCTCAATGACATGCATCAGTAGCTTTGTACGTTAGTTTTGGATAATCATCCTTCGACACACTTGTGTTGCGGAGCACGGAGCTTAGTCAAGGTGGAGCTTGGTGAACCGGGGGTTGATTAATCGGGGGTCGATAAATTTGTCCTTGGTTGTAATTATTCCCCCGGTTTTTGTTGTAACAGTTTTGGTTATTTCCTTGGTTTTGTTGAACGGGAGGAAAACCGGGAGGTCGAATTTGATTAGCAATTGGAGCTCGATAACTGGTATTTCCTTGATTGAAATTAGTTGCGGCGACTTGAGAGACGTAATCTTGAATATTGTCACGATAAACATTGGCATCGGTGGCGAGACAATTTCGGTAAGAATGAGCACCACCGTAAGTAACAAAACTCCTCCTCGACGCTTTTACGAGTGAGCGAGAGTAGGAGTTGGGATTGGTTTTTCTTATTGAGAAGTAAAGCTTTCAACCTTATCTTTAAGTTTGGCAACATCGGGAGAAATACATGGGGTAGAAGAGCTCGAACTCACTTTGGCAACAACCGGTTTGTTACGTGAATTACGAACTTTGGATTTGCTCTCAATGATTTTTAGGCAATCTCGAGGCATTTTATCCAAAAAATTACCACTCGTGGTGGAATTCAACGAATCTTGATCATTAGATTTCAAAGCATTATAGAAAGTATCGAGTTGATGTAACTCCGAAAATACATGATGTGGGCATGCCTGAAGAAGATCATTGAATCGGTCCCATGCTCGTAAAAGGTTTCATCACAATCGTTTTGTTGGAAATCTCGTGATTTCATTTCGATGATTTGTTGTTTTGGAAGGAGGGAAAAATTTGTTGATGAATTTTGAAACAAGATCATCCCATGTAAGAATCGATCGAGGGGGTTCTTTTTCAAGCCAAATCCACGGCTGTGTGCCCTCGAGGGGAAGAATGGCTAAAGATAAGCTATTTACCGACGTAATCGGGAAACGTTCGGGAACTTCTGTGTGATAGAAAGTGAATCTTGTTGAAATAACGAATGTGATGCATGTAAGTGTCTTTTTGTCATGTCCAAAAAAATTGTTTGTTTTGAATCAAGGAGTAGCAACCATATTAAGCTCAAAGTTGTCCGCAGTGATCTCGGGAACAACGATGGCATCCTCGTAACCCTCGGTGCGTGCTTCGAGCAATTGCGCCATAGTACGATTATCGGCCATCGTAACTACGGGAGGAGCTTGATTTTCAATAGGTTCCACAAGATTGAATGGTTCAACAAAAGTCGGTGGGACTTGTTGTTGGTGAGGTTATAATTACGAGATGAGAAACGAGTTTATCTTCGTGCGCATGCACTAAAATGTAAAAGAAATTTATACTAATTTTTCTTTTTTTTGGGTTATTTTTCAACAATGTATTCATAATAGATTTTAATAACGGCAATGAGGATTACGCCACATAAACTAATAATCAAACTAGCTTCTTTTCGATAACTCTTCAAAGAGAAAAATGCACAAAGGAGCGGAGGAGTAGGAAAGTGCGAAGCTATTAAAAACCTTTCTCCTTTAGGGTCGTAGTTCCTAGGAACAACCCGCCTTATACCCCTCTTATAGTTTGTTTAACTTTCGATAGGGTAAAACCGTTACCTCGCTGAGAGACAAGAGACACAAAAGGTAAGTTTTGATCTTGGGTTGGGAACTTATTAATGATAATTATTCAATTGAAAGTTATTATATTGATGGTGAATTTTATTTTCTTTTTATGGGATCCAGATGTTTTAATTTTTGATTTGATATTTTTTTAATATATTTATATAACGCTCTCTGCTTCTCTCGCTCTCGCGCTCAAAATGTTTTTGTATTTTTTTTATAAGAAAATAAGCAAAATAACTTCACACGGAAGGATCTTCAAACACAAATTGTCAAATGGCTTAACAATCGTATACAATCCTCCCCGGCAACGGCGCCAAAAATTGACAAGCTCTTGATCAACCCTTTTTAAAAAATATATATATATATAAATATAATAAATATAATATAATATACTTATAAATATATATAATAAGGATAAGAATCAAAAATATCTCAATGTAATAAATCGGAAGTATGATTCTCGGGTCGTTATCCCCAACGAGGAATGCAATTGAAAGTCAAGAGGCGTTTTGAGAATCGATGCTTGAATGGAACAAGATTATGATTGGATTTCTAAAGCTACGGGAAAATTAAGGCAAACACTTAAAAACAATTAAGGGAAAACAAACTTTAACTAAAAACGCAAACCGGGAATCCTAAAACGCGACCTAAAAACCCTAAATTATCAAAATTAAGTCCTAAAATGATCTTTTTGGTTTTTATAAGTCTTAATTGACTAAAAAGCTAGAACAAAGAAAACTAGACCAAAAACGGAAGAGATTAGGGCTTAAAACACTAAAAACGTGAACGGGATTCAATCCCGTTGTTTAAAAAATCAAATTTTGCAATTTTAACCCCTACGAAAGCAAATCTAATTTTTCTAAGTCCTAAATGTTAAAAGAAAATTTTCTAAAAAAGAATTATATTTTTTTTGACTTTTTTATAATTTTTTATGAATTAAAAACGATTTTAATGAAATTAAATGTTTAAAAATACTAAACTATTTATAAAAATTCTGAAAAAATTAGTAAAAATAGCTTGAACCATGAAGAATCTAATAAAAAAAACACGGGTTAAACTACTATAAAAGATTAATTTTGCAAACTAAAATCGAAAAAGTCCCCAGGGCAAGTGGTAGTGTGTGTGTGTTGTGTAAAACGTTTGGTGAGTACGGGTGAGGTCTTGGGTTCGAGCCTTGCTCACCTGGGACTTCCCCTAACTCCCCAATGTTTTTGATTTTCCATTTTTTTACAACTTTTTAAAAGACTAAAAAATAAGGCAACTTTTACAACAAAACCTTTTTTTACAAATCACAAATAAGCACTAAAATAAGCTGAAAAAAGACAGAATAAGCCTAAACTTCATTAAGACTTAAAATGGCTAACTGTTAAGCTAATTGGGCACAAATAAGCAAACCACAAAGAGAAATAAGCTAAGGCAGATGATAAGTATCTTAAAAAGAACTCTATGAAACAAATATAAAGCGAACTACAATAAGCTAGAATGACAGAATAATCAAAAAGCTATAAAACATAGAATTTTTAAGCTAAAAGGCAAATATGCTAAAATAAGCTCTAAACTAAAGAAAATAAAGCTAAAGGGGACTTATACTAACCTAAAAAGCTATACTAACCTAGAATAAGCAAATGCAATAAGCTAATAAGCCTAAATAAGCAAATTAGCTTTTTGGCCAAAACTGTTAAGCAAACAGCCTAAGGGCTATTTTCTAGCTTGTTTTTAAGCTAGGAAATAGATCCTTATAGCTTAGTGGCTTATACAAAAACACTAATTTTGGTATAAGAAAACACTAATTTTGGTATAGGAAATAGATCCTTTTGCAAACTTTTGTAATCTTAACAAAACACTAATTTTGAGCTTAAAAATAAGCACCTAAACAGATCCTTATGACTATATAACCTACAAACAGATTTAGATTTTACCTCAAAGAACAAGTAACAAGATTTCAAAAAGAGAGTTTGAAACTTATGAATAAGCACAATAAATCATTTGAAAAAAAAAAACAGTTTCTTCTTTTTTCAATACTTTGTTAAAAATTGACAGATTTGGACAAATGCAAAAACAACAATTGCAGACCTAATGTGTTGGTTCAAAACTTGTTTTTAACAGTTACGACAAGCTATAAAAAATAATCTCAAAACACTCATTCGCAAAGTCAAACCAAATTAATTGACTTGTTACCAAAATTCTTCACCTTTCAAGACAGCATTTGCATAAGTCCTTTAGATGTACTTTTAACCATGAAACCTCAAAAACAGATTTACGATACTAAATTAAGCTAGTTAATATGACTAGTGACCCAAATGGTTTTTTTTTTTTTTAATCATTTGACCCATTTTTACTTAAGCAAAAACCCCTTTAAATTTACTAATATCAATTTTTAGCTTGGATTCCAAGGTTTTAAGCAAAGTTTGGTGAAAACAGATGAAAAATAGGAAATAATAAGCAAAGATAAGCAAAAGGCATACAAAGATAAGCACTAAATAAGCAAGAGAAAAATAAGCAGATTCAAAGGCAATACTTGACAGATTTGAACAAAGACTTAATATAAAGACATATAAAACATTTAAACAAGAAAATTAAGCATAAAAACTAAACATAGGCAAGCATAAATAAGCAAATAAAAACAGACAATAAGCAAGAATAAGCAGTTGAATAGTAAATAAGCTAAAAACTTAAATCCAATTTGAGTGTCCTCCAAGCCAAATGATCATAGCCCTTAAATCTTTATCTTGTTCTAGTCGATAGGATTTTGGCAACAGGATTGCCAAGGTGGCAATTGGTAGAATAAGGTGTGAGGTGTGTAGACAAAGTGGAGAAGAAAGTAGAATAGTGTTGGTCTGTTATTTGGCGGGTAGTGGAGACAGGGCAACCAAAAAGATGTACAGTTGTTCCCGCCAAGGCTATCAAACTCGCGAGTTTACACGTAAGATCGTACGATCTTACGTGTCCACCTGATAAAAATAGGTAGGTGTAGGATTCGATGTAGGATCGCATCAGAGGTAGGTTCGCAAGGTAGTTGTTAAATATCGCGAGTAAGATGTTAAGATCGCGATGTCGTTCGAGTTTATCCAATTGCCAAGTTACTAAAAAATAAAAAAAACTCTTTTTTATTGACCTTCATATTACTAGCCCATTACTTTTTAGGCCCAAAAAGAGCAATATGAGTCCCGCTCATTCAGTACAAGTTTGACGTTCATTCTAGATTTCTAATCAATTAACCTAATTATTTACTTTTCCCCCAAATTGAAATTACATGAAAAATTAGGGTTCTTCTTCTAAGTTTAGTTAACACTTAGCAAAAAATTTTCTTACAGGTATTGTTGTTTTCTTTTACCTTTTCATAGTTTTAACTATTAACCTTTAAGTTTTAATTCAGATAGCTTAATTGTAGTGATACTAGTGAAGTACTTTGTTTTGAGACGTTTATTACGCATGTTATGTAATTTTATTCCGCTAAATCGTGAATGTGACGATTGAAACTTGACTTTTTTGTGTTTTACTTTTACTTTGGTATTTTAAATTTGAACTTTGACATTTTCAAGAGGATATTATATAAATTTATATTTGATGATGAGTAGAAATAAAAATAGTTTGACTCGTTTATCCGTTGCTTACAGAACATGATAAATTGGTAGGATCTTACGATCTCGATCCGATCTTACGATCTCGATCTTGCAAAGACAAAAACGATCCCAGGTGGGATCGCGATCTTGACAGCCTTGGTTCCCGCTATTTTTGAAAGTTTGGGAAATGGGCAAGAATGGTCCCTGAAAGTGTATAAGTGTATTGCAGGGATAGTCCTTGTTTTGTGCATCTTTGGTCCTTGGAGTTTGGGTTGGGTTTGCACCGTTAGTTAAGTTTAAAAGGGTAACGGGAGTGGAGTTATAAGGGGTGGTGATGGGCTTGTTGTTGGGCCAGTGTTAAAAAGAAAGGTGTTGGGCTTTTATAAGGATTAAGGGTTTATAAAGATTTAGTATTTAAGTGGGCTGACCCAGGCCCACTAGGTGGGTACGGGTGGGCCCACTTTTAGCAATTTAGGTTTTCGGGTTCTGTTTTTTTAATGCTCTTTCCAATGCCTCATCTCGGGGTTGACTTTGACTTTGACTTTTTCGTTGACTTTGATTTTGTCTTTCCTGATTCTAACGGTTTCTTTCGTTTCGTGCTCGATTTTGTCGTTTTGGCTTTGATTTTGTCTATTGTCTTGGATATCCATTACCTGCATAATACTAATGCAAAACGTATAAATACAATGTATTTTTGGTATGTTTATAGTCATTTAAGTCCGGTTTTAGTGGTCATAGGTATGTGTAATTAAACACGTACCATTACTCGTAATCATAAATCATCAATTCATACGTCAACATCTTTCAACGTCTCATGTTATTCTTCGACAACAAATCAAGTTAGGCAACACGACTAATCACTAAAGGTATGAACAAACAAACTTTAATTTGTTGAATGATCAAAGAAATTTTTTATTTTTCCAAACCTTACATTTTTTTATAAAATGGGACAAACATTTTTAAAAAACATATACAAAACATTTTTGTATTTATAAGAAATGTTTTATTCAAAATAAATATTTTGAATTCAAATTTTCTACCCAAAACGGCTAGAAAGTTCCAAAAAAAACCTTCCTCACAAAAGGACAAAAAAGGAGCGTCTGAAAAATGGGCGCCCCCCTTAATTAATTAAGGGGACCGGCCATAATTAAGGGGACCGCCCTTGTATAATTAAGGGGACCGCCCAAATAAAAAATTAATATTTTCTCCTATAAATAGTGGATTGTTTCCACTGATTTTCTCACATCTTTACACATAGTTTTCTCAGATCTAAAACCTCACTTCCAACCCTTTCCTTTGATCACTTAACTTACTATAAGTATGTTTAAAATGTGATCCAATCATCCATTCATTCAAGTGCAAGAGAAGAACTCTCGTTATCGTCAAGATACGAAGTTATGTAGTTAGTGCATTTGTGACATGTTTTGCATTCACAAAGTATAGATCGAGTTCATGTATTCCAAACTTATGTAATAGTTAGATCATGGTGATTATGGTATGTATAGTTATTAGATCGTGGTGATCATAGGAAGTTTAGATAGATAGGTGTGAAAGTAGAAGTGAAGTAGTGAAGTAGTGTGGTGAAGAATATTAAGGCGTGAAGAAGTTGTGTAGTTGTGAAGTTGTGTTGTGAAGTCGTGAAAGTAGTGAAGAAGATGTGTAGTCGTGATCAAGTCGTGAAGCAAAGTTGTGTAGTGAAGTTGTGAAGTTGTGGTAATTGGTTCTAGCTAAGATTAGAACTCAACATCTAACTTAGTGTCAGAAATTGATATAAGCAAAAGTTGTGTACGGTTTTCTCCGCCTAAAGGGAGCTTGTTGACTAGTGAAGTAACTCTAGAGTTGGGTACTCAGGGAGTGGAATAGGGTGAAGAGGTGCTTCATGACCGAACCACTATAAATCATCATGTTCGGTTTGCATTTCCTTTTACTTATCTCTTTACTTTTATGCTCGCATTTATCGCTTTATATTTATACTTGCAATTGTGTGATGTGTTGATTATATAGTTTTAATTATGTTTATGTCATGATAAAATGTGAATATTGTGTGTTGGTTTGTGTTGTTGTAAATCGATGTATTACTATGTGTATACAACTCGTATGAACACTCATCATATTGTGTCACTCTTGATCGGTAATTTGATACGAAACATTTTAAGATTTTAAATGGAAACATATTCACCCCCCCCCCTTTACGATTTCTACAGTTTCTATTGTTGGTATAAATGTAGTCTGCTACTCCAACTCCCAAGTGGGAGTTGTTAGAATATGGTAGTTGGATACACATGTTATACGACTAAGAAATACGTGAGCCTATTGAGGGTACACACGTTAAGACACAAAGAGTACGTTTATTATGTAATTAATGTATATACTTGTTATATATTTATTAATTATGTAATAGTTTCACAAAATATATTTTTGCGGTATTGTTTGTTTAACCGTTAGAGTTATAAACTAATTAATACGGTTAAATAGAAAGAGATGGACTAGATGTCGAAAAACAAAAACCCTTGTCTCCTCGCCTTTAGTGGCATTATTTTAGGAAGGGACTAGATTGGGGGTCCATAATAGCCTTTTTTAAAGTGTCGTTTTCGAAAAAGTGGGGGAGTGTTTGTCACAATTTGGGAGAGTAAGGTTTGCGGGTGTAATAAACACCTATTGGGTGCTCATTATTTCTTCGGACACTCTCCCATTTAAAAATCATCTCTAACCGAAACCCTTTTTGGTTTTCGTTTCTCTTCCCACACACAAAACATATGATGATATATACACCCACATATGAAAATCCTTGAATCCTATTCATAGGTCAACATTGGTAGGCATACACATATCTTTTGTCACATACATGCATCGCATGATTATTTTATGATTGTCACATACATGCATATTCTACATGCATGTATAATCTTATATGTTATCGTCCCTTATGTTTTATCATGTGATCGGATCTTAAACTTTTTAGGGTTCGATCATGTTTAATCAAGAACACCAAACCCTAGTTTGTTTATGGTGTTTACTCGTGAAGTAATGACTAGCATTGTTGTGTGCTTATTTGTTGTTGTTGTGTGAGCAACCGTAGAGGTGGTAATTTAATCACTAAAGATTTCAAGATCAAGATTCTCGTTTATTGACTTTTGTCATTAAACATAAAGGTTAGTATTACTTACTTTATTTGTGTGTTAATTCTTAATGTCAAACTAGATCTATCCGTTGCGTACTCGTAGTAAATGGTTTACTAGTTTATTAAATCCTAACAGAATTGACATTTCTTTCTCTTTGACATTTCAATTAGACGGTTCTAGCTATAGGAATAGGTCTACACGATGATAAAGAAAAAAGAGAAGTTAAAGAAAGTCTATGATTATATGATTATGTGACAATTGTGCTTTGAGCAGGTTAGTCAAACTGTTGGTATTGACTTGAGTTTCAGTATGTGTTATGATAATTATGTGTTTATGTGATCTTATGTGAGTTGGTTACAAATCCATTGAGTGTGATCGTCTCATGGTGATTGAAGTTATGGTTGCTATGGATATTTCATTATGTTCACATTTTAGTGGCAATGAAAATGATGGTAAAATTTCATGTGTGTACGTATTTATATATATGTATATGTATTTAGATAATAGGAATTCGCGAGGATAGAAAATTTTGTTTAGAAAATTAGTTAATGAATTTTAGTATTATTAAGTTGGAGAAATAAAGTATGAAGTGAATTTATTTTTTTAGGTATTTAAAACTAGTTTTATTTAGAAGGATGTCTAAATAAATAAAGATTTTATAAAAATAACAAAATTAAAGGGTTTTTGTGTAAATAAAAATAAATAAAAAAATAAAAAAATAAAAATAAAAAAAGTTGTTCGGCCGGTTTAAGAGAAAAAAAAAGAGGAAAACTAATTTTAGTAAAAGTAAGATTCTAACTTGGTAATTATCTAAATCTCTTTTCCTTCACTATAAATACAAACCCATAACCCCTATTTTCTTTTAAAACCGGACGAACCAAGAGCAGAGAAAAAAAAAGATTTTTTTTATTCAAGATCAATTTGGTGATTTAAGGGTTCAAGAATTGAGGATCAATGTATGTTTAAAAACTTTAATTGTTTTAATTTTCTTTTTAATTCATGTAACAATAAAGCGATGGATAAATTATGGTTTCATAAAATCTGTAAATTAATTATGTTAAACTTAATTAAAAGTGTTTAGCGTTTAATTAGAATCATATTGATGTATTCGGTTAGAGTTAGAACGCGATAAAATTGAATTTAGGGTTGAGCAGAATTTTGAGTCAACTTGTTCGAATGTTATCTCATGATTGGTAACGAGATTTTTGATGAATCTTATGTCTAATGATAAGTTCAGCGAGTCTAGTTTCCAGAAAATCCGGCCTCGAAAGTTTTTAAGGTCAGGAAGTCATTCAAATGTTAGTTACACTAAAAGATGTCAGATCAGAAAATACGGGTCAGATTTAGGTCATGTTTGTGAGGGTGAAACCTATAATCAAAAGTGTAATTAAGCTTAGCCCTTCTACAGTAGTTAATTTCCATATGTCTATGGATAATCCTGTAAAAATTAGCCTCTGAAAGCATGTCTAAGTATGGTAGTTAGAGTGATATATTTTGGTGTGCAATCAGATCCGAATTAGGACAGTTTTGAAGTTTGATTTTATTTGAGGTAGTTACACATGTAAGTAATACTTGGGAATCACAAGGTAGTTAATATACTCATAAATGAACATGGGTGATTTTTGGTATAATTTATGAAGGTCATTAAGTAAGGGTTTTGGGTACGTAAAGAGACACTAAAATTCTGCAATTCTGAGTTAATTGTAAGTAGCTAGTGTAAAGTGTTAGTAAGATGGTTAAGGTTGGGCATGGTGTCGGGGTGACCCATGATGGTTAACTAAACCCTTAGACATCCATCATATGTGTGTTACATGGACTAGAGCTTTTAGCTTGGTCGCGTGTAACCGTGTTTATTTATTT
>BQNB010019697.1:20245-60438 GCA_026074375.1 Tanacetum coccineum | reverse complement strand
GATTTTACGATACTGCAAAGCAAAAGCGATCCAGATCTTACGTAAGATCTTTGCATGCTTAGGATTTTATAGAATCCCGATCTTGACCATAGGATCTTAAGATCTACTCTGATCCGATCTTACTTTTCTCAAGCCACAAACTAAAAACCTACAAATTTATGAGTTGTGTTTTGTAGAATTTAAAAACCAACATGTTAATCTCCTTAAACATTTCATAATCATAATTTAAGACAGCATTTCTATGATACATTCATATAATTTTGTGTTTTTGATACATAATAATTTGTAGATTTGTATAATATTAAAAAGACTTTTAAGACAATGACATTATAGTAGGATCTTACGATCTCGATCCGACTTTACGATCTCGATCTTACAAAGACGAAAACGATCATGAGTAGGATCCCGATTTTGAACCTTGATAAAAATCATTGAAAGAGAATATGAGGTTGAAATTGCACCACTTTAACACCACACAATATGTTTCAGACAGAAACAATTTTCACGTTTTTCATCATTTTGTGTAAACTTCATATGTATGACACGTTTTTTATGCTTTTGAGTTGGACACATCAGATTTGATGTTTTTTTTTTCTAAGGTCATGGTTATCCAGCTATGGCCCGTTATGTTTACGTTCTTTCAGCGTGTTTTTTTGGCAAATGCACATATCCATGGACGGAACTTCATTAATATATTACATTACAATACATACATTTACCGTTGTACAGTAAAAGTTACAGTGCTTTTACAATACTGGGTTCTCACTTTAGGCCTGGGCTCCCACTTTGGGCCGGCCCAATTATTTTTTTCTAATTTTTTTTTAATTTTTGGCACAAAATAGAGAGAAAAAAATAACACAAAAGTACCGATTCAACTTTAAAATAATCGACATAGTCACAAACGTACAACTTTAGATTGTATTAAACGGTGTCATTTAAAAAAAAACCCCATATAGCAAAAAAAAAAACAAAGCTTTAAACATGAGGCCCAACACATAAGCCCATATAAAAAAACAAACTATTAAACATGATACCAAAAAAATAAATTCGCAAAAAAAAAACTAAAAAAAAATAAAAAATTTACCGCCCCGCAACAACAAGCGGGACATAAACTCATATAAGGAAAAAAAAACAAATTATTAACTTGCTACCGAAAAATATCCCGCATATTAAACATGAACGAAAAATAAACCGCAAAAAAAACATATAAGCAAAGAAAGAAACATTTAATCATGAGACCCAATCACATAAGGTCATATAAGAAAAAAACAAATATTAAACATGAAGACGAAAAATAAACCCGAACACAAAATTAAATAATAATTAATAATAATTAATAATAATAATATAATAATAAATAAACAAAGGCCGCAACAACGCGCGGAAAAATTAATTCCGCTAAGCAACGCGTGGGTATCTACTTGTTTATATATATTTTACATATATAAGGGATTGAAAACGGTGGGCGTTTTGCCACGGATTGCTACAGTAATTTTGGGGCTTCCCAACTTAGGGGCCAACCAATTTGGTTTTTTTTTTTTTACTTAGTGAAAATTTACGGCGCGAATACAAGTAAGCAATATAAAAAAAATTCGCGGGCACATTCCCACTTAATATTTGTTCAAAATCGATTGGCCCGTTGCAACGTGCAGGCACATTTTCAGTCAATATTCGTTCAAAATCGATTCTTTAAACATGAAGGCCAACACATAAGCCCATAAAAAAAACTATTAAACATGAGACCGTTAAAAAATATATATAAAAATAAAAAAAATTAACGTCCCGCAACAATGCGCGGGACATAAACTCATATAAAGGGAAAAAACAAACTATTAAACATGAGGCTAAAAATAAACCCGCAGAAAATAAAAAAATAGAAAAAAAATATTAGCCCGCACCTACGCGCGAAAAATTAACGCCCGCAGCAACGCGCGAGTAATCATGCTTGTATATACTATAGGAGCTCAAATCCGATGTAGTTTCGGCATTGGGCCGAAATAGACGCCCCACAATAGGAAAAAATAACAAACTTGCCGGCCCAAGTTTAAAAAATTACAAAACATACCCTCAACTTTTAATTATTTACGACTTTTTTATATAATAAACTTTATTTATCAAATATATAACACATATCTACCGATTCATTCAGATCAAAAAATACCCGCGGAAAGATCTTCGAATTGCGAACAAAACGAGCTCAATATTGCAATGCTTCTGACATACGTACGATTTTATAAAAAATGTTAAAGTTTAATATATATATATATATATATATATATATATATAAACTCTCAAAACACACCCAAAATTACCTAATAACTTTAAAATAAATGACAAAGGTCAAGTACGTACAATTCTATTAAAGTTTAAATTATATAAATAAACTATATTTTTTTGCCATTTACGACTGTTTTTAAAAACATATTTCGCATTCATATTTATATTTATATACATAGTAAAAGTCGTTCGTTCGCCCAAAAATCCAAGTCACGCCATTTTGGTTTTTCAAGCCCCGTTAACGTTTATGAACTTTAATAAGTAAATACATTTAGTATATGATTCCAGGTAAATGTCATATTATATTAATACGAATACCAGATATTTTGTTAACCAAATAAGTAAAAAATATTATATTCACTCCAACGACAAATACTCATTCAAATTCCGTGATTGTTAAAAAAATACTCAATGAAATAAAATACATGCGTTGAATACAAGTCAGCCCCGCTGCAACATACGGGCACATTCTCACTCAATATTCTCCACCGCAACATACGGGCACATTCTCACTCAATATTCATTCGAAATCGATTCACAAAAAATTATGTCCCGCCGCAACGCGCGGACTATCTTGCTTGTTGGGGCTCCCCCCCCCCCCCCACCAAAAAAAAATTTGACCCATTAATGTGCTATGTTTAATATTCTTGTCTTAATTGTACGACCCTCCTAAAAAATTTGGCAATCAGTCGCTCCATGCTAAACAAAATCCTATGAATACTCCAACAAATATGTAATAATGTACCACGACTCATCCAAGATTTTAAAGCTAGACAGTTTGATAAATATGCTTCTAACTTAAATCTTGGTTATTTTGATGTGCATCTTTATGATAGTATCTCAGATTATTAGTTCATTCTAGTTTATTTTTAAAAGTTCTGGTTCGACTTTTGGTCTTTTCGCAATTTCAGTTGGTACAGCTGAGGTGCAATTTTACTTGTGACGGGTCTTAATCGAATTTTCTACGTAAATAAAGAACTAGTTTGTGAACTTCGATTTCGGCCCCCTAACAAAAATGATGAAGTTCCATCCCTGCACATATCTATCTAGTTTATACTATTGTGCTTAAAGTCGCTTAGATATTTGAACATGATTGGCTAGAAACACGTTAGTTAACTTCTTAATACGGTCTTGTCATCTTCTGCCAAAAACATCTGAGAAGAGATTCGGGGTATTAGAGAAGAGTTTGTTACGGCTATGGCCCAAGGGCAGCAGTATTTATATAAGCCTCCCAATATCCATCAAATTAAAGTTGATCCCAAAGTAGCATAGAGAAGATCATACTGTATGTGGCTTTCAGGCCCACAAGTGACGAGATTGTTGTGAAGAAATTTGTTTAAGTAGTTATTTTGTTGAAGATGTTGAAATTGTTGTTGAAGTAGTTGTTGGCATGGTGAAGAAAATAATGTTCCGGTGTAGTGTGGCACAATATATTGGCTACCAAACGGAGGAAATTGGGGTCGTGAAAAAGATATTGAGTTTGCAGGTGAAGGTGTAGCGGGATTGACGAAAATGATGAGTTTGGAGTTTGCGACATCATGAAAAGGTTATTAACCGGCATTCTTTGTTCGTCTCTTTAATGCATTGTGTAGGAGAATAGTTTCTTTTACATTGCCATAATAACTCCAAATCTGTAAATCGCTTGGAAAATAATCTTTCCACATATGTAATTGCGCGAGAGAGAACGACCCTTGAATATTCCCTTTGGGATCTCTGTAGCTCCAGCGTTTTTCAGAATCTAGCTCGTCAGTAATTAGAGGACCAACATATCAAGCCACGTAGAACAAGACTCTTTAGCAATGTTTAGATCATTACCCGGGGGCGTAGATGGAGACACAATGCTAGAATCATTTGCAACTTCTGGGATATTAACTTCCAAAGAGACGTTAGTCGATGGGTTAACATCCGCATTATCTTCAATGGTATCATTACCACGATCACCATCAAAATGATCCTCAAGAATCTCACCTTCCACATTATTAGACATATTATTATTTACCACCCAATTTCTCAGTAAAATTGTTGAACATCTGCAATATTTTTTAAAATCCATTCGTCCAATTTCTTTCCCATACAATCCTTGACACACCCATCATCCGATTCACCAATGATCTCGCCTTCTTCAAAGGAGTCCACCGATTTACAGGAGGTTCATTTAGTTACCATTTGCTCCGTCGTATCATTTGGATCTCCCTTGTGATCGTTTATACTATGTATATCCTGATCAATTCCCGAGCCTCTGGATCATAATCATGTAGTGAGATGTTGTCTAGTGACAGACCTCATGCCCCCCCACCCCCCCCCCCCCCCCCCCCCCCCCCCCCCCCAAGACCCTACCCGCACCTCACCCCCCCCCCCCCCCCCGTACCCAATTTGCAAACTCATGACTCTAACCTGTATCTTGACCTCCCTTGATAGAAAACCAGACTCGAATCCTTGCTGTAGTTTTTATTTTTGTTTTTTTTTTTTTATGAATACTTACACCTTCCATTTGCAATCATTGTCATCAAGCGTCTTCATCTACAAAAACGTTCTCCCAATTGCCATGCTATCTTTTTAAATGCATTAGTAGGTCCATGCATTGAGGTTCCGTCCTTTATTTTCGATCAGATCATTGAGTGGCTTTTAGCCACAAGTGACGAGATTGTTGTGAAGAAATTTGTTTAAGTAGTTGTTTTGTTGAAGATGTTGAAATTGTTGTTGAAGTAGTTGTTGGCATGGTGAAGAAAATAATGTTCCGGTGTAGTGTGGCACAATATATTGGCTACCAAACGGAGGAAATTGGGGTCGTGAAAAAGATATTGAGTTTGTAGGTGAAGGTGTAGCGGGATTGACGAAAATGATGAGTTTGGAGTTCGCGACATCATGAAAAGGTTATTGAAAAAATGATCATTTGGATGTTGAGAGATTTTTTGTGATGTAGTCAAGAAATGAAAGTGAGATTTTAGTTTGTGTGTAAAAATGGTTATATAAAAAAGGTTATATAGAGTGAAAGGAGAAATGTTTGAGATGACAAAAAAACATGCTTAATTGTATGCCTAAAACTTTGTGTAAACAGTTTATCGTTCTGTGGAGCAGTAGGTCCTTTTATTGCAACCAACAAAATGCTTATACACAGTTTACGCGTAAAATTAAGCATGTTTTTAGTCATTCCAATCATCTCTCAAATGTAAAATGATTGTGAAAAATTAATGTGTAAACTTTTTTGCTCCATTTTCACGTTCAAATTAAACGTCTTGAGATGTGGTTTGATGATATGGATTAGAATATGAATTGGGTTTCGAATAGCAAAATTAAAATTGTACCTCGAGCCTTCATAGTATTGATCTTCGTTGTTGGATGGCTGCATATTTGGTAATGTTATCGACCACAACCATAATTTATCTATTGCTGCAGTGATGAAGCCTTTGTGGGTGTTTATATCAATATGTTGGATAGGTAATACTCATGATACTAAACAGACAATCCATTTCTATATCAATTTTTTTAGACATATTATGGCAAAGGCTTTTACTCTGACGTATAACGGAAGCATGAATAACAAAATCCTAACAGGGATTAATAAATCACAAAAGAATTTAAATACTAAATGTTAATAAGTTTATTGATAATTGAACGTCCAAACAATAAATCTAACTATCCAAGCCTTGTATTTATAGGGAAGTAAAACTTGTGAAACAAGACTCCTAAACAAAATAGAATTCGATTTAAACTAAAATTAAAATTCTAGCAATCGTACTCTCTAAGGCGTAGAATGGTCGTGCTTTTTATTGACGTAGGAAAGATTTGATGCATGAGAATTCTTTATTCAACATCTCTACGATGTAAGGAGGCAGAAAGCTTCTACGCCGTAGCTAACCTAAGAAAAAAGAAAAGTCGTAGCTTCTACGGCATAGACGAGAAAGTATTCCTACGCGGTAGAGAAACCCAAGCTACATTGTGAGCCTTCTTTACATACTCCATATACTCTTTAGCTAACTCTTCGATCTTATCCTCATCCTCCTCTGACTATCAATTAATTAAAAAGAAAAATGGTTAACAGGCCTAATTGTTAGACCTAAAAGGAGACCTAATGATAATATGATAACACATGTCCTTACTTTCAAATACTGAATTAAGGGTGCGTTTGTTTTGTTGGTGGGTTTGGAATAAGATTTAGATTTGTTATTGAATGATAGAAAATATGATAGATAAAATATATGCAAATGTTTGTTATCAAATGGGTTCAACATTAGATATGAAATTTATATATTAATGTAAAATTTTAAAAAAGGTTAAAAAGAATAAAATAATGATTACATACGGGTGAGATATTTAAAAGGGCTTCAAGAATTAATTTTTTAATATAGTTAGATGCAACATACTACTGTGATGTATGTAAAAATCAACGTAAATAAAGAAACTGTCAGAATTCCAAGGGGTACTAGCGGGTCTCATGAAAGACCATGCCTAAAGGAATTAAATACTTGTTTCACAACCTAACTACTCAAAACAAACAACTTGTATTACATTCAAACTATTCCCTGAAGCCAAAACACCCCTAACAAACAGGCTCTAAATACATTTATTATTCCTGATTTACCCTTTACAAATAATATTTCATCAACTAAGGAGGAGTTTGGTGGGTGGGTTTCTCAATCGTGGAATGACAATGATATACATATCAAATGTTTGGTTGAAGTTTTGATAGAAAAAGAATGGCTCCACACCCATAGACTGATTCATGTCTAGGAGGGTACCTTTGTAAGTGATTCCTTGGGCCCACTTTATTTTTATTTTGTTTTCCACCGTAATTTCAAGATTATCCTTCTTCTTCCTATCTATATTCTCTATTAATTTATTGGGCCCACTGGATGAAGAAAATAAAGCCAAGTTAGTTTACAATATATGATATTGATTCCATATTTTTTTGAAACCAAACATTGATATTGGTAAGTATAGATTTTATCATATTTATTGTCATACCACCTCATATCAAATCCGATACCGATTGTGATTCATGTGAGCAAACCAAACGCCCCCTAAATGGCACATTATTTTCTATCACTCGGTTAATAATTTGAAATCCGAAATCCCCCGTTCTCGAAATCCTAAACGCTTTTGTAACATGATCAAGTGGAAGATTATTTATATTAAATATTGATGACATATTATATCGTATGCGTACGTATAACATGAGTGTTAAAAAGTACGTAGTATCTGTTTTTTTTAACATCATTCAATTTTTATATTTGTTTGTTAGTGTGATAAAAACTTTGTGCAAATGTTTAATCCAAGTCATATTTTTTCTCATGGAAAGATGCAAGTTGTTCAAAATTATGTATGTAGTTAGACTGGTTGCAGTTCAAGTATTATTAAACAATCCAACGATACTAAATTTTAGTACTAAAAGTCTAAATAAGAGAGTGATAGGTTGGGTTTTTGATAAAGAGAAAATGTAATTATTACGATGTAACTGATTTAATATGTGGTGGGTATTTAGGTATAAGATAAAAAGTGGTTGATATTAACTAAACCATGATTGGACAAGAGTTCCAAACTCCAATCAAAAGAGCTAGGACACGTTTTTAGTCTAACTTATAAATTATACACCACTAGACCGACTGTCGTTTTTGACAGTGGGCATGTGCTACAGTATCGGTGCTATCATTTTGGGCCAACCCGATTTTAGGTTTTTTTTTTTTTATTATTTAAAAAAAAAATTATGCACAAGTGGATGGTAAAAAAAATCTTACAAAAGTTTCCGTTTTTTTCAGATAAATAAAAATACACGCGGAAACATCTTCAGATTTACCTAATAATTTAAAATAATCCGATTATGGTACAAGCGTAAAACACATTAGCGACTATACATTGTGTTTTGACAGTGGGTCCAGGTGCTACAGTATCGGCTCTCCATTTTGGGCCAGCCGATTTTAGGTTTTTTTTTTTTATATTTTTTTTAAAATGTTATGCCACAAAAGTAAGAGGAAAAAAAAATATTACAAAGTTCCAGATTTATTCAAAAAAAAAACTACACGCGGAAAATCTTCGAACCTAATAACTTTAAATTAATAGATATGGTCACAAACGTACAACCAATTTATTAAAAAAAACCATATAGCAAAAAAAAAAAACAAAAAACTTTTGCCGACTAATTACACTGTCGTTTTGACAGTGGGCCAGATGCTACAGTATCGGGCTCCCATTTTGGGCAAGCCCGATTTTAGTTTTTTTTTTTTTAATTAAAAAAAAAAGTTTCTATGCACATTGTAGGAGGGAAAAAAATTATTAAAAAAGTTCCGATTTCATTCAGATAAAAAAATACACTGCGGAAACATCTTCGATACCTAATAACTCTAAAATAAATCGAGCTTGTCACAAAATCGTAAACCCTTATATAAAAAAACCCATTATAGCAAAAAAAACATTTAAAACATGAGGCCTCAGATAAGCCACATATAAATAAAAATTATTTACTAATATACACATTTGTCGACAAAACTAGCCTAAAATTCGCATAAATGTGGCCCAAAATCTGGCCAAAGTATTAATTAAAAAAAAAAAACTAGACCCAAAATTAGCCCGAAAATCTGGCCCAAAGTAATAAAAAAAGTACAAAAAGGGTCCCTCAATACTTTTAACTATTTACGATTTTCTCTACACAAAAATCCCGTAAAAAAATTAACAAAAAATATAAGTCGTTTTTATTATTAACAACTTTTTTCATTCATTCGGCCCAAATAAAAAGTATATCGTACCGTCCCAAAAAAGAAAAATTTTGGAAAAAATTAAACCGTCCCAACGCAAAAAATTTTTCGCCGAATCTAAAAAAAGGAAAATATCCGGGAAAAAAAATTAGCAAAAAAAAACAACCAAACAAATACGCTAAAATCGGGCAAAGTAAAAAAAAATACCAAAACAGACCCTCACCTTTTAATATTTTAGATTTTCTTACCACAAAAATTCGTTTAAAAAAATTTTACAATAACCGTCCCAAAAAAAAAAAATATCTCGATGAAAATAATTAGCCCCGTACCCAACGCAATTTTTTTCCACGAATCATAAAAAAAAGAAAATATTAAAAATTAGCCCCGCTATAACGCATCGCCAAAAAAAAAACCCAGAAACATTAAAAAAGTATCGGGATAAAAAATTAGCTCCGCCGCAACGCGCAGGTTCTTTTGCTTGTTTAGGCCTAATTATCAACACTCAATTAAAAAACACAACACCAAGATGCTTATGGGCTTATGGCAAAGAAGATGTGGTAATGGTAGGGCTAATTATTGATTCTAGATATTGATGGAACGGTTGGTTATGATGAAAGTAAAATATTGAGATTTTGTTTTGACCGTTATAAACTTTAATATTTGCTTTAATGAAACGCCAGTGGACTTTTTTACAGTATATAAAGGTTAATATAAAAGAAATTCCGATGCCGGGAATCGAACCCGGGTCCCCTGGGTGAAAGCCAGATATCCTAACCGCTGGACGACATCGGATTTGTTGTTAACATTCACCGGTTATGATATGGAACCTAGAACTTGACTTTTTACAAGATTTTGAAAAAGTTGAAAGAAATACAAAGGTAATTGATTTCAGAGACATGTATCAATAGACATCTAACACTCAGAAAGATTTCAACCGATCAAAGGAAGTATCAAAATAATTTCACATTTTTTCAAGTGAAAACATCTTATTAAAAATTCCTGATGTTGTTATGACTAGAGATGAATACTTATGGATTAATTTCCCGACATACTATAATAGACCCCCACTAACAAAATAAAAATCAAAAATGTAACACGCCGTTAGGCGGTAAAAGTAACTCTTTATAGCTTTGGACATTGAGTTCAAGAAAGGCTTTTTATAACTTTGATTTGTAATTTCTAACTCCATGTTTTTACTTGCTCTTTTTTTTAACATCATTCATATACTAACTTGCATTCCTTAGGGTGGGGTGTTGGTTTTGTCGATGCTTCATTCCTTAGGGTCCTTTTGTTGGTCAAAAAAAAAAACTAACTTGCATTCTACACGAGTGATGCCGTAGCGACATAAACATAAATTATTAGGTGAGCAGTTTTCTTAGGTTGCTCGTTTTTTTGAAAAATAATTTTATATGTGTCAAAAGGTAAAATAGTTGCATATGTCATTTTAATTTGTTATGTTTACTTCATTGCTATTTGTGTGCAAAATGGTAAGTTCGGCGATTAAAGATGCTAACAGAAAATGCATAGATATTATTCATACATTATGAAGAAAAAAAATTGTTTAGGGGATTACATTTTTTTGCAGGAGGTTATAAGATATAAACTATTCACTTTATACAACTTGAAAGGTTACAAAAAAATATTTACTAATACATTTATAATATGTTAGTAGAGCTAGAAACAACTATTCTAATAGAAACCAAATACAAAAGTGTCTTGCAAAAAACAAGGAATTGAGTAAGGCTAGTTTTGAAAATCGCTAAAATTCTTATATTTAAGTAAGGTAATTTTATGTAAAAATCTGTTAGAAACGTCGCTTTTTCAAAAATGAACGATGTACTTAAATAATTTGTGTTACAGCTTACAAATCTTTTTTAATCTTATGAAATGAACCTGATGACTTCTAGTGTTGGGGTCTGGCATGTTGACTTTTGGATGTGAATGTGAATGTGAAAAAGCTGACGTGGCGGCTCAAAACTTGGTGTTACCAAGTTATGGTACCTAGTGCTCTTAGTACTAGTCATTTGTCTTATATCTTTTCAAATGCACACATTCATTCATTATTTCACACACACTTTAGTTTTTGTTTTTCTCTTCTCTCTTGCTTGCATCTGATTTCAAACACACACACAAACCTATAATTTTTCCAACTTTGATCAAAAACATGAGAGTCTGAGTGTTTTCGGGTTGATTCCAATAGGCGTGGGTTCATTAAAACAATGTTTAGGTTGTCGGTTTAGTACTTAGTCTCATTTTCAAAATCCTCTTTGTAAGTCATCTATTTCTCAAATATTCTTGTACTTTTAGTGGTATTATGATGCATAGATAATAGTTGTACGGTTTGTTTTCTAAAAATCAAAAGCTAAAGTTTTGAAATAAATATTAAGGGGCTTTTGTTTGGTTTGAACGTAGGTACAAAGGGGCAAGGGAAGACCATTTTATTATTTTGGACGTGATGGTTGAATAACATGTATATACTATATAGCTTAATACTTATCTAGCTTATTTAAAAGCTTTGTATAGCTTATTTTTAGCTTATTTGTTTTTGGCTCAACAAGGAAACAAAGGAAAAGTATTTTTGGTTATTACCTATACTTTTCATATTTTTATAACTTACTATGGTAGTTTATTTTGCGAACTAGAATAACTAATAGCTTATTAGCTTATTAAATAAGCTATATGGTTGGTTTTTGGAGCTTATGTGCTCACGGCTTGAAAAGAAAGACCAAGGGAATACTTTTGCTCATTTACCTCTTTCGCCATATTTTTGTAGCTTATTGTTGTGGCTTATTTTGGTAACCCAAAAGTACTTATAGCTTATTCGCGTATTTTCGAAACTAGCATAGTTGTTTTGGGCTAATAAAAACCTACGGCCCGATAAGGCCAAATAAGCGGCGGCTTATTGTGGACCTTATTATGGTTCGTCTTATTTTTATGGCTTTTAGTTATCGATTATTTTGATATTTAAAGACTTGCGTAGCTTAACGGCTTAATAATAAGCTACGTATAGCTTATTATGGACTTAAAAGGCCACAACCCAATAAACTAAGCCCAAACCATGGCTTAGTCTTGGTCCGTGAAGCCTTGGATTCTTTTGTGAATTATTCGTTGGACTTATTTTTTTAATGGGCTTGATAATGGGCCTAAAATGGGCTTTAAACTAATAAACAATATTTTAAACTACTAATGGGCCTCAAGGCCAAGCTAAAACTAGTCATTTGAAAGGCTAAAAGCGGACTTTTGGTAACGATTTATACTTATATATATTTGGATAGTCAAACACTCCTTTGAAGGAAAAGCGTCTTGATAAATAACGCGAAAAGTGAATTTTAGTCGTTTTGTCAGAATTGATTTAATTAAGGGAAAGTGTTTGAAAATGAGGTTTAAAAACATTGAAAATGTTTTATAAACGAACAAGTCATGCCAAAATTTTCTAAAAATATTATACTTAGAATATTTTACTAAAAACATGATTTCTCCAAAACACGACAAAAGGACAAAATAAATAAAATATTATTATTTTAATAAACTGAGTAAAGACGAAAATATATTTTATAATTTTATAAATTATAAAACATCTATTAATGATTTAGCGTAACTAAAACGTTTCATTTTTCACAAATTATGCAATTAAACTAAGTAACTAAAGACTACCGGGTAGATTATCGGAGCATCTCTACTACTTTATAAAGCATTTAGCCCATTCTAATTTTAAAAGTCTTAAAATTTTAAGTAAAAAAACATTTCTTCTTTGGGAAATCTATACATCTTTAGTCATTATATAAAAGTTATTACAATGTATTATGAAAAATAAATGTATTCGATTTTGTAACGTGTAACCACTGGAACATTCATAGCCCATTTAAGATATTAAAAGCCCATTCTAGAAAGCAGTAACCGTCATCGCATTTATAACTTTCAATTCCCCTACTATATATATGAATGAAGTTTTATCTTGTGAATATTTAAAAGTCTTCCTCACTTCAATACACATCGGGTCTGGGTTAAATCTCGAGATGTTTTTCAGGTTCTAACATCCATAACTATATATCAGTCAGATCTCCACGCGTTTCATATTTTTATTCATATTTGTGTTATTTGTTAATGATTTGTTCTTTTTTTTGTTCTATGTTGTTGTCTTCATGGAAGAGGTGATGGTGGATATGTAGACGAATATTTTTTTGTGATAATGTTCTTCTCATGCATTCTTTAATGTCTTTTCCATATTTATTCTTTATCTATTTATGCGATTTTATTTCACAGATTTACTCTTAATATCCATGATGCTCTTCATTCTTGCCTAAGGATTTGGTGAAAAATCACTTATAGCCTTATAAGTAACCTTGTTTTTTTCTTTCAATTCATGTATCCATATTTTGTTTATAAAATATGTTTATGACGAAAATGAAGTGTATTTGAGAAAAATTAAGTCTCTTCTCCTTGACTTAAAATAAAGTAGATGTCTCTTAATAAGTTTGTAAAAATTATACCAAATTATGCATTTTCTTAAGAATTTTTGTGTGTAATTCGAAGATTGATTTCATTTTATAAAAGGCCTACAACTACTGAATATGGTTTTAACATTAAACATTTTGTGTTTATAGAAAATTATATTGAGCATGTGCAGTAACTATTTGTATATAAAGTGATATATAGAAACTTTGAAAGAAAAAAAAACACTCCACCTTTGTGTCATAAGAAAGTGTTACATTATAGGGAAAAAAAGATAAATTGTGTACTGGATTTTTTTATTTTTTTTTGAACGGCAATTTTATTAGAAGACTTAGCAAGAAGCTAACTAATACATCGGAATTAAAGTAGGATTCTTGAGCCAATCATTCCAACTAAATAACACTTTACTCCTAGCCCGACATCAATGAAAAGATTTACAAGTAATATCGTCGAAAATCATTGCTTTGGACGAACGTTTGTCCCCAAAAATCTTGTTATTTCGGAAATTCCACAACGTCCACCACTCCACATAGAACACCCCTTCGAGCATACACTTGTGTTTAGGCGGCAACCTGACGTTTATCATCCAAGTCCTCCAGTCATTATAAGATTCGTAATCCATTTCAGGCACATCCCACCATCTCATAATTGAACGGGTAATTTGTTTGGCCAAATCACAAGCAAAAAATAGATGAGTGGCTGTTTCCACTCCCGAATCACAATTTCCACAAGATATACTATCAATATCAATACCTCGTCGCGAAATATTAAACCTCGTAGGTAAGGAGTTCGTCATAACCTTCCAAGCAAACGTATTCACCTTAATAGGCACTAAGTTCACCCATCTGGTCTGGTAATCACCCTTCGGGAGCATAGTAGTATCAATATAGCTTCTTACCGATGCCACCGAAAAATCACCTGAAGAATTCAACGTCCAAGTCCACCGGTCCTGCATAGGAATTAAAGAAATGTTTTGCACCAGATTAATTAGATCGTCAACTTGCATTTGTTCGACTCCTCCTCTTGGCATTCTTCTGAAAGATTGTGTTATAGAAGGTTGCGCCAATTTGCTTCCCACCGTAATATCTTTGCATTCTTCGAGCGCATAGACGCGAGGAAATCTGTCTTTGAGCCTTCCTCCTTCGCACCAGTTGTCATCCCAGAAGTGCGTCATCTCCCCATTGCCCAGTTTGATACGCAACTGATTCATCAAATTTATACCCTTTTCCGACAAAACATTTATTTCTCTAATAATGTTCAGCCACACTGAATTACTTACATTCTTCACGTTTACGCCGATACTCCCATCTTTCCCGTGAACAGCCTTTATGACCCTAGCCCATAGCGAGTTTTCTTGAGACACGAACCTCCAAACCCATTTGAAAATCAAACCTCTATTTAAGGCGAAAAGGCTCGAAATACCAAGGCCACCATTATCCTTAGAAGCTAAGGCCTTACTCCATTGCACCCATGAAGCTTTGTTCTTAGAACCATCAATACCATTAAAAAATTTAGATCGAATCGATTCAAGAGACCGAAGAATACCTGAGGGAACTTTGAACAAAGACATATGAAAAATAGGCATAGACCCTAGCACCGATTTGACTAAAGTAAGTCTTCCACCAATAGACAACATTTTCATTTTCCAATTCGAGAGACGCCTCCTAACACGACCAATAATATCATCCCAAGACTTCAAACGATGCATGTTCCCTCCTACGTATGATCCATGGTATAAGAATGGAGCTTTAAGAATTTGACAACCAAGCTTATTAGCCGCCCTAGTAACTTTGTCATGATCCACATGAGTCCCCATTAATTTACTCTTATTCATATTGATTTTCAACCCGGACACCTTATGAAAACAATCAAGAACATGAACTAACGTGGCAATATTATTATCACTCCATTCACCAACAAATACCGCATCGTCCGCATAAAACATATGGGATAAGTTCAACGTGCCACCTAATTTAATACCATGGAACATGCCCGCATCAACCACCCGTTGAAAAGATAGGTGGAGCGTTTCCATAATCAAAATGAACAAAAAAGGAGACAACGGATCACCTTGTTTTAGACCTTTCCCAAATTTAAATTCGTCCGTCGGACTACCATTAATAATAATAGATCCTCTTGACGAATGAAGACAACATTGTATCCATTTACACCATTTATCCCCAAAACCAAATTTACGAAGAACGTCATCCAGAAAATCCCAACGAACCGAGTCATATGCTTTCTCAAAATCCACCTTAAAGATTAAAGATTGCTTTTTTCTCTTTTTACACCAAGAAAGCATTTCATTAAGAATAAAAGGCCCATCTAAAATCTGTCTATCCGCAATAAACGCCGATTGCACTTCATTTACGATCCCTCCCATAACACCCACAAGCCGGTTCGTTAAGATTTTAGCAATTATTTTATATATGCTTCCGATCAAACTAATGGGCCTAAAGTCTTTAACAAGATTTGCATCCGGGATTTTAGGAATTAAAGCAATAAATGAAGAATTGCATCCGTTAGGAAGATCATTGTTATAGAAGAAATACCTCACGGCGTCTTGGACTTCGTTTTCAACCAGGTGCCAAAATTTTCGGAAAAAACCAAATGTAAAACCATCAGGTCCCGGAGCTTTATCTGTCCCACACTCCCAAACCGCCTTCTTAATCTCGTCATTTGTAACATCACTCTCCAAATCATTCCTTTGCTCCAACTGAATCTGATTTGGAAACTCCATCTGAAGGGTAGCCATAGGTTTACCTGGTTTACTAAACCGATTGCTAAAATGATCTAGAAACTCTTTTTTGACATTTTTCGGATTATCAATCCACTTACCGTCAACCATAACACCACGAATGCTACGGATATTGCGTTTTTTGTTGATAACACCATGAAAGAATCCGGAATTTTCATCCCCTTCAACCGCCCACTTCACTTTAGCCTTTTGGGCCGCCTCCATGGAGTCTAACTTGTTACAAGTATGAAGCTTGTGCATAATGTCCGCACGAGATCTAATCACATCTTCATTTCCTTGTCCTTTGTCAATAATCTGATCGATAACCTCCAACTCCTTTTTAATTTGGGTTTTACTGTTATTTATGCCAGCCAGGTTTGATTTGTTCCATATCCTGATACGCTTTTTAAGGCATCTCAACTTGCCCATCAATATAGCCATCGCGTTGCTTCCCACACAGGGACTATCCTTCCAAATATCTTCCACTAATTTTGAAAATCCATCTATCTCCCTATTTTCCAGAAAACATTTTGTGAAAAACAAGGCTGTTTTTCCCAAACTAAACGCACCAAATGTTCTTTCGTTCTTATAAGAAAAACATGTAAAAGGCAATGTTCAAAATAATATAACAAGATGCCCAACTAACCCATTTTGAAGAATGTGATCATTATTATATCACTTAAGCTTTTTTTCTAAGTCTCTGTGATTTATATGCTCTCTACTATCTACAATGTGTATAAGCCGAATGATCTCAAAGATATTTGTTCATCGATATATAAATGTTCATTGCATAACATGCGTATTATACAGAAAAATGATTGAAAAACTTAAAACTTGTGACTAATTTTGCTAACATGTAATCCTTCATTTCTGCTGTTGAAAAAAAGAAGTAATAGGTTTAGATCTTATGAAGTGCCCAATCAAATTAATTTTATGAATCAAATCTATCTTAATTTTTTCATCTTTTTTAATCTAAATCAATTGTTTTTCAATTTGGATCATGATTTGTTTAAGGTTGTTGTTCTAAATCAATCGTTTTCTAATTTTTTCACCTTCCCAAACCCTAATTGATTTCCCAAGCCTTATTTTTTCATCGATTTTTGATCCTTTTTTTAATCTTTTCTTTTAAACCCTATTTTTAAAACCCTAATATTTCTGTTCGAGATTTGCTTTTATAACTCCGCTGTTTGTTCTGATCTGCTATGGGGATGTATCGATCAAAGGAAGATGAGTTAGCTAAACTTTATTCATCTATTTTTGTCACGAATTTTCGGGATAAGTTTTCTGCTAAGGAGCTATGGACGGTATGTAAACAATATGGAACTGTGGTTGATGCTTTTATTCTTGATAGGAGGTCCAAAGCTGGTAAAAGGTTTGGCTTTGTTCGCTTTATTAAGATCTTTGATGTTGATCGTTTGGTTAACAATCTTTGTACTATTTGGGTTGGGCGTTTTAAACTTCATGCTAATATTGCGAGATTTCAAAGACCTCCGTTGAATAAAAATAACTCGCAATCGTCACATAATAAGGGTGATCAAAGTGCTCCTAAGGATTTTTATAAGGAGAGTGGGGAGAATGTGAACTCTAAATCTTATGCACATGTCGTTAATGCTGGACCTCATCAGTTTCATAAGAAGGAGGATTCACCGGCGATTGTGCTTGATGAAACGTATGCTAATAAGACGGATTATTCTTTAGCTTTGTTGGGTAAAGTCAAGGACTTCACTTCTTTAACAAATTTGAACGTGGTGTTAGCTAATGAAGGTTTTGTTAATGTCAAACTCAAATATATGGGAGGTTTTTGGGTGATGATTGTATTCACTTCAGAAGGTGCAAAAGAGACGTTTAGGTCAAAGGTGGGCATTGGTTCATGGTTTGCTCAGTTACTTCAAGCATCCAATTCTTTCTTCGTTGATGAAAGAGTTACGTGGATTGATATCGAGGGTATACCACTTAAAGTATGGTCCAAAAACACCTTCTCTCGTATTACTTCTAAGTGGGGGGAATTGCTAGATTTTGATGAACAGGAAGATGGTTACCTTCATAGTAAAAGAGTTTGTATCAAAACGACTTTAGTTGAGAACATTTATGAATCGTTTAAAGTCATTATCCAAGGTAAAACATTTTGGATACGGGCTAAAGAAGTTTCTGGTTGGATGCCTGATTTTGAAGAAGACATTGATCAAGATAGTAAGTCAGATGACGAGCTGAGTAACGAAGGTTCATTTGATGAAAATGGAGGATTGCGTATTACTCCAAATGTGGAAGGAGAGAGTGATCTTGAAGAGGTGGCCGAAACAATCTTTGAGAAAGAGCAAGCTTCTGTTGAGGTGAAAGAAGGTTGTAATAGTGTACAGAAGGAAACTCGATCGGAAGACCCTTTCAATATCTATGATTTACTTGATAAGAAAAAGAGTGCCTACTGTGACATTCCCAATTCTGATGATACCTTGAAATACCCCCCGGGCTTTACTCCAGAAACTGATGTGGATGCTCAAAAAAATGCTTCAAAAGTGTTGGATATGGAAGGCGATAACTCTGGTCATAAGGTTCAAGACGTGGAGCAGGAATCAGTAACGAAGAATAACTCACCTCTTAACAGCTATAAGAATGATACGGAAAGATCTACATGCTCAGGTCACTTTAAAAAATGTGACATTCCACGTTCTGGAGGATCAATCCTTCAACTCATGGAGGAATTAATAAAAGTGGGACAAACAATGGGTTACAATATGGAGGGATGCATAACCAACATTGGCGACATCATTAATTCTCAAGGAGCGAATGATGGTAATCGATGAATTTTTTGTCTTTGAACATTCAAGGCCTTGCCCAAAAGGCTAAAAAAGATTGGGTCCGGGAGTTATGTGAAAAACACAAGGTGAATTTTGTGTCCTTACAAGAAACTAAAATGGAGGATATTGAGCTTTTCAATATCAAACTATGTTGGGGTAACTTTGGATTCGAATTTGTTCATAGTCCGTCCGTTGGAAATTCGGGAGGTATTCTTTGTATTTGGGATCCTAGATTGTTTCGTAAGCTCAACTCAACGATCTCAGATTACTTTGTGATTATTCAAGGGGAATGGGCGCCTAATGGTAAGAAGTTAATCATTATTTCTGTATATGCTCCTCAAGAGTTACGTGAAAAGAAGATG
This sequence comes from Tanacetum coccineum, assembly GCA_026074375.1. Lineage (NCBI taxonomy): Eukaryota > Viridiplantae > Streptophyta > Magnoliopsida > Asterales > Asteraceae > Tanacetum > Tanacetum coccineum. The sequence goes on along the minus strand of BQNB010019697.1, from coordinate 41,126 downwards.
CTATGGGACTACTTGATTCTAGTTCTCAAAAGCTGGAATGGCGATGTAATCATAATGGGTGATTTTAATGAAGTGCGTACACAAGATGAAAGACACGGGTCTATTTTTAATGCTCATGGTGCTGATGCTTTCAACTTGTTTATTTCATCCGCTGGATTGGAGGAGGTCCCTCTAGACGGTTGCAAATTCACATGGTGTCATAAATCAGGATCGAAGATGAGCAAACTCGACCGCTTCCTTATTTCTGAAGGTTTACTAAATTCATGTCCTAACATTTCATCTATTACTTTGGACCGTTACTTATCCGATCATAGGCCTATTTTAATGCGTGAGTCCCATCATGATTATGGACCTTCTCCGTTTCGTTTTTTCCATTATTGGTTTGAATTGGAAGGGTTCGATACTTTTGTGAAACAAACATGGAATGATGCTCAGGTGACCGATTCGAATGCCATATCAATGTTTATGAAAAAAATGAAGTATCTCAAAGAGAAGATTCGTATGTGGGTTAAAGCCAACAAAGAAAACTCAAAAAGTCATAAGCAATGCTTACAAGAAGAGCTGTCCAAAATTGATTTGCTACTGGACAAGGGGGAGGGCAGCTCGACTCTTATTTCTAAACGCATGGAGATCCTTAAATCAATTCAGGACTTTGTCAAATTAGACACGATGGAGTTGGCTCAAAAAGCGAAGATCAAATGGGCGATAGAAGGAGACGAAAATTCGAAGTATTATCACGGGGTTCTAAATAAAAAACGAAACCAACTTGCAATTCGTGGTATCTTGGTGGAAGGTAGATGGATCGAATCTCCTATTCTAGTAAAAGATGAGTTTCTCTCTTATTTTGCTAGTCGTTTTAATAAGCCTCCTGATTATCGTCTTCATATCGATTTGGACTTCCCGAATAAATTGAGCCTCGAACAACAAATGGTTTTGGAAATTGAGGTTACTCGAGAGGAGATCAAGAAAGCGGTTTGGGATTGTGGGGTTGATAAATCGCCTGGACCTGATGGTTTTACATTTGGCTTCTATCGTCGATATTGGACTTTTCTGGAAAATGACGTGGTAGAGGCGGTGTTATACTTCTTCAATCATGGGCAATTTCCTAAAGGTAGCAACTCATCGTTTATCACTCTAATCCCAAAGACTCAAGAGGCTAAAATGATGAAAGATTTCAGACCTATCACTTTAATTGGAAGTTTATACAAGATTATTGCCAAGATTTTGGCAAACCGTTTGGTGGTTGTTTTGGAAGACTTAGTATCCGATGTTCAATCAGCTTTTGTGGCGAAACGGCAGATTCTAGATGGTCCATTCATTTTAAATGAGTTATTTCAATGGTGTAAGATGAAAAAGAAGCATACGATGATATTTAAGGTAGACTTCGAAAAGGCATATGATTCGGTCCGTTGGGATTACTTGGATGACGTTTTAAAAAGGTTCGGATTTGGTGAGAAGTGGTGTGGTTGGATCCAAAATTGCTTACTCTCTTCCAAAGGTTCGGTTATTGTGAATGGTAGTCCTACTAAGGAATTTCAGTTCCATAGAGGCCTAAAGCAAGGTGATCCTCTCTCGCCGTTCTTGTTTCTTTTGATCATGGAGAGTCTACATATCTCGATGCAAAGAGTGGTGGACGCAGGCTTATTTAGAGGTATTCAGGTTGGTTCTTCTCTTCAAGTTTCTCATCTTTTCTATGCGGATGACGCGGTTTTCATGGGTCATTGGAGCGAAGCTAATATTGATACTATTCTTCGTGTGTTGGACTGTTTTTATCACGCTTCGGGTTTACGGATAAACATGCTCAAAAGTAAACTCATGGGGATTTCGGTTTCTAGCGACAAGGTGGATCAGGCAGCAAAGAAAATTGGATGTGCAATTCTTCAAGTGCCTTTCTCGTATTTAGGTTCCAAAGTTGGCTGCCTTATGTCTCGGATTCAATCGTGGAGCGAGATTGTCAATAATATTTTAACTCGTTTATCTAAATGGAAGTTGAAGACCTTATCTATCGGGGGAAGGCTAACTCTTCTGAAATCTGTCCTAGGTTCGTTGCCAATATACCATATGTCCTTATTCAAAGTTCCAGCGAAGGTTCTTCTCAATATGGAATCCATTAGATGTCATTTCTTTAATGGTATCGAGCATAACGGAAAGAAGCCAATATGGGTTAAATGGAATAAAGTTTTGGCTTCTAAAGAAAAGGGAGGTCTTGGAGTTTCGAGTTTCTACGCTCTTAATAGAGCTCTTTTATTCAAATGGGTTTGGCGTTTCTGCACACAACAATCAGCTTTATGGACCAAAATTATTAAAGGGATACATGGAGAAGACGGAAAGATTGGTAAACATGTTCGAAGCCACCATCCGTCCTTATGGTTGGATATCGTCAAGGAGGTTCAACATATTCAGAGGCAGGGGACTGATTTGATGGGATTCATTCACAGAAAGATAGGCAACGGGGTAGACATTCGGTTCTGGGAGGACAAATGGAGGGGCGACAAGGTCTAGTAAATTGCGTTTACGCAAAAATGTATGCTCAAATAAGCTTAGGTTTTATAAAAACATAAGGTAAAGTAAATAATTAAGTAATTAATAAATTAATAAAAAAAATATTTTTTTATACATGAATAGTAAAAAACAAATTTTAGAGGAAAAAGAAAGAAAAAAAGGAATTTTAAAAGGAAACAAATACTAATTAGACCTAATCTATAATTAGTTGGGGGCCTATAAATACAAAATAAAATCCCATAACCCCTCCCCCTTTGTATAACCGGTCGAACAAGAGAGAAAAGAGGAGAAAAAAAATTAGGGTTTTTGCTTTTGTGAAGAAAACAAGTTCTAAGGTAAGGTTTAATTAGAAGCTTAAGGGTGTAATTGGTTAAACTTAATTCGTGTTAGAATTTGATTTGGATTGAGACAAAATTAAGGTTGTGTTGTTCGGACATTATCTCAATGATGGTAATAGATTTTGTCAAGTTTTCGGTGTCTATAACATAGCCCAGAGAGTCTAGTTTTCAGAACATCCGGTCTCGAAGGTTTTTGAGGTCGGGAAGTCATTCAAACGTTGGTTGCAAGAAAAGTTGTCAAAGCAGTAAATACGAGTCAGATTTAGGTCAGATTACGAGGTATAAAACCCCCACCTAAACTTTGAATTAGGATTAGCCCTTATACAGGAGTTTAGTTCTATGTGTCTATTAGAAATCTCCCAAAGGAGAGCATCTGATTTGGAGTCTAAGTATGGTTTTTAGGTCCAAACTTTTTAGTGTGCAATCAGATCCGAACTGGGACTGTTTTGAAGTTTGATTTTCTTAGGAGTAGTGTGCAAACAAATTGTGACTAACTAGTGAAACTTGTTAATGAAGTGGTTAAAGTTGAGTATGGTGTCGGGGTGACCCATGAGGGTAATTAAACATCTTAGGCATCCATCATATGATTGTTAAATGTGCATTAAGCTTTTGGCTTAGTAGCGTGTAACACGAGTTATTTTGTTGGTTAGATTTGTGCTAGTTGTTTGTGAAGCTTTTTATTGGAATCTTTTGGAAAGCTAAGCAAATGTGAGTTTCATAGCCCCCTTTTCTCATGTTATTTTAGAGTGAGAATGATGCTTGTCTTTTGTTGTCGTGTTAAAATATTTTTTAAGCTTGTTGTAGTTATGTGTATTAGATCGTGGGCACGTTCCGTCCCGTTGTGTTGCGATATGATATGTTTGGTATTGTGGATCCCAATATGCAAAACGAGGTGTGACGGTGGTAAGATTGCGTGAGCTAATATAAGGCCATGTAGCGCACTTATGTAGTTGGAATGATTGTGGATCTTGGGCATGTTCCGTCCCGTTGTTGTTATCTGTTGTCATGAATTGTTTTGGTAATTGCAGCAGCTAATTTAAAGTTTATTTTGGATATTGTTGTATGTCTTAAACCTAATTATTCTCGTCAACTTTATGTTGACATTTTTAAAGCATCATTTTCAGGTGAGCTTAATGTACTAGATAGAGCGAAGTGGCTAGAGCAGACCGTAGGATGCTTGGAAGTATTATGCTTTCTGTCTGAATAATTGCGTTTGCATGAATTATTGGATTATGTCTTTGCATTTGTCATTTATTGACGGAACCTCCTTCTCATTAATAAAGACACCATTAGGTTTTGGGTGTTGTTATGACACTTTGTGTCTTTGCTTTACTTTAGTTTTCATTTTAGTATTCTCTATATAGACACCATGTGTTGTGATGATATCCATTCTTGTTTACGCCTCGCGTTTTCGCCTTGGCGGGGTGTGACAATAACCAAGATTCTAGCTAATAGATTATATCTTGTCTTGCCTAGTATCATCAGTGAAGTTTAATCGGCCTTTGTCTCTAATCGTTAAATCCTTGACGGTCCGTTCATTCTCAATGAATTGCTTTCCTGGTGTAAACACAAAAAGAAAAGGGCTATGATTTTTAAGGTTGATTTCGAAAAGGCATTTGATTCAGTGACATGGGATTATCTTATTGATTCTCTCAAAGCTTTTGGTTTCAGTCAGAAATGGTGCAACTGGATTAAAGGTTGCCTCAAAACCGCTATGGGCTCGGTTCTTGTTAACGGTAGCCCTACTCCGGAATTTCAATTTCACAAAGGATTGAAGCAAGGTGACCCCATCTCCCCTTTTCTTTTTATCCTTGTTATGGAGACATTACATCTTTCTTTTAAGAGAGTTATAAATGAGAATTTATACAAAGGTATATCGCTTAATTAATCTTTTATGATTTCTCATTTGTTCTACGCTGACGATGCGATTTTTGTTGAAGAATGGAATGATTTTAATATTAAAATTGTAGCCTCTGTCTTAAAGTGTTTTCAATTAGCCTCAGGTCTCAAAATTAACTTACAAAAAAGTAAACTATTAGGAATTGGTGTTAACTCAAATGTAGTTGAAAGAGCTGCCTCAACAGTTGGTTGTTCCACGTTTCCTTCTCCCTTCAAATATTTTGGCGTTAAAGTTGGAGGTAACATGTCGAGAATTGATTCGTGGGATGAAGTTATCACAAAGGTTTCTACTCGTTTATCTAAACGGAAGATCAAAACTCTATCTATAGGTGGAAGACTCACATTATTAAATTCGGTTCTCACTTCGATTCCGCTTTACCACATGTCTATCTTCAAAGTTCTGATGGGTGTTCTTAAAAAGCTTGAAACTATTTGTCAGAATTTCTTTAATATCAAGCGGATAAAAGTATTACTTAGATTGGTTGGGAAAAAGTTTTAGCTTCTAAAAAAATGGCGGCCTTTGTGTTTCGAGTTTTTTTGCATCTAATAGAGCCCTTCTCTTCAAACGGGTTTAGCGTTTTCTCACACAAGAATCCTCATTGTGGTCTCGTTTTATCAAATCTATTCATGGTAGTCAAGGAGCTTTTGATTCTTGTAAGTCGACGCATAGATGTTCCCCTTGGTTAGACATCGTTCATGGTATTTATTCCTTAAAAGCGAAAGGTATTAATCTTACTCAATTCATTAGGAAGAAAGTTGGCAATGGTGTCAAATCTTTATTTTGGGAAAAGTGTTGGGTAGGCGAAATAGCCTTTAAATCCTTGGTTCCAAGGCTGTTTGCTTTAGAAGAGAGCAAATCCATAAGTGTAGCAGATAAATTGAATCACCCTTCTTTGGTTCATTCTTTTCGAAGACTGCCAAGAGGTGGTGCCGAAGAGGACCAGTTGGCTATGCTTTGCTCACGTCTAGACAATGTCATTCTTTCAAATATGGACGATCGCTGGTGTTGGAATTTGAATGCTTCAGGCTCATTTTCGATCAAATCCACCAGGAGCTATATCGATGATCTTATGTTGCCTAATCTTAATGTTCCAACTAGATGGGTTAAGGTTGTTCCTATTAAAGTTAACATTCATGCGTGGAAGGTTTGTTTAGACAAACTTCCTACTCGATTGAATCTTTCGATTAGAGGAATTGATATTCCATCGATCTTATGCCCCATTTGCAACTCATACGTGGAATCATCATCTCATATCTTCTTTTCGTGTTCTTTGGCTCGTAAGCTTAGAAGCAAAATTCTTTGATGGTGGGAAATTGAAGATTCTTCAGTCAATGATTATAGCGGATGGCTCAACGGGATTGTCAACCTCCGTTTGCCTAAACATTTGAAGATTTTCCTCGAAGGTATCTTTTATATCTTATGGTGGCTTATTTGGCGTTTCCAGAATCAGATTATCTTTGGAGCTAAGCAACCGCGTCAAGATCTTCTCTTTGATGATTTAGTGCAAATGTCTTATATGTGGTGTTCTAGTCGTTGTAAGTTTAAAATCAATTGGGATGGTTGGCTTAAAAACCCCAATTATATTAGTTTGTAATCTTTTCTAGCTTTTTGTTAGTTTCTAATAAAATCCGCCGTTAAAAAAAATTCTTTGACAAAAGAAACACGGGTAGTCATTTTGCAAAAGAGATGAACTTTTATACATTTGTAAATACTCATGCAAGGTATAAATCCTAGGTACCTTGTCTTTCAAATTGCCAATTTGAATGAACATAAATATTCTTAATGAACATGTTTTTGTTTTCTTGCTTACAATTATTTCCAATTGTATCTTGCTGTACGCTTAATATTTTAATTATTTGCACATGGAAGAATCATTACTTTAGTATTTCTCTTGAAACATTAAATATGTTAACAGAGGAATGCTAGAACCACAAAACCTTTACACAAAAACATCCACACAATGACATGTCAAGTATATTATTGGATGTATAAATAAAAAGAATCTAAAAAGAAGATAAAGAATCCCACAAATGAGATGACAAGTCATTTTGTGGATATATTTTTGTAAAACATTTGTGGATCTAGCAATTCTCATGTTGGTCATATGTATAGGTCATTGATTGGAGTTATTGTTGTATCTTACCTCTTCAAGACGCCTAACTACATCATGTTTGCAGTGTATGCCTATGCTAGATACCAAGTTAATCCAAAGGTTTCACACCTTTATGCTGTGAAAAGGATTTTTAGGTACTTAAAAGGTTAACCAAAATTAGGGCATTGGAGTATCTTAAATGATTCTCTTTTGATTTTTGGTTATCATTAACTGATAGTTGATTATGCCAGAGTTAAGAATTGGGATAGGGAAGTCGTCATCAGGAGGTTGTTAATTCTTTGGATGTAGATTAATATCATGGCAGTGCAAGAAACAGAATAGTGGTTGCAAATTCCATATACTAATGCTGAGGGAGTATATGTGACTGGCTTCAATGTTGATTGTGGAAAGTGCTTTGGATTCTAAATAAACTACTATGTTTATGGGTTACAATTTTATCATACCAAGATCTTTATTGACAATCAAACAGTTACTATTGTCATAATTAAAATCCTATTTTTCATTAATAAATCAAAGCTTATAGAGATCTGACATTATTTTATTAGAGATGCAATGAAAATATTGATTCAATTGGTTCAAAATCCATATACTGACTAGAATGTTGCAGATTTTTGCTTACAAAAGATATTGTTTGTAATGTAGATTTTATAATATTTGATTGCTAGTATTGGAATGCTTAAATCTTTAAAGTCTTTTATCTCTGTATGTTTTGTTGAGTTTGTATGAAATAGTACCTGATGTATTAAGTCATTAAAAGTTTTGCGGTTAAGTTAATTAGTACTGCTGTGGTTTTACTTAATACTGCCGAGTTATACTATTTGTTATACTTAGTAACTTGCTAGGTATAATTAATATGTGATAATTGTGGTGGAAAATTGCCATGGCTTGAGTTTTCTTGGGTTTTTGACTAACATTTTGTATGGGAAAAAAAAGCTAAAAAAAAAAGTGTTTTAAATTGATGATGGAAAAGATGTTTTAGAATGGAAATGAAAGTTAATGTGGTGATCAAAGTTAATTGCCTGCTAGGCATACTTTCTACTGTTGTGTTGTACGTTAGATGCCTGCTAGGCATAAAAAACTTACTACTTGTGGTTGTAAGTTAATTTGCTATGGGCATAAACTTACTAATGATGGGTTACTAGTGTTGGGTGAAAGTTTAATGTGGTTGAAGGGTATTCCTCATAAAATACTTTGCTGTAGGTTTCATTCAATCTTTTATCGTTTTTCAATCTTTCAAATACTCGTCTAATCACAAACCCTAACTCAACTTTTTATCATCCTATTCAAAACCTTACACAAAGGGCGAATCTAAAGTTTGCAGATAACTCACATTTTATGGGTCGTGGTTTGTCTAAAACCCTTAGAAGTGGAAGGTGTGATAAACTAGGAGAAGGGGGTTGATTAGTTTACCGCGTTTTGATTTAAGGTTTATGTTTTGTTTGTAAAATTTTTGATTGACGTGTTGTGAGTGAAAGCTTGCAACATACATGAACAATTATTAGTATATGAATTGATATAAAGTAACGACAAGTGATTAGATGGAAAGAATCAATACACCACGCCAGGGTTTTATTAGGTTTGGTAATAGCACCTCTTCGTCCTACTTCCACTCCGGAGACCTTAACTCTGTGTTTTTCATTCCGATGTTCTAACAATCTCACTGATGGCGGAGGGAATATGAAAGACGAAGGGAATAACGTTCACAATGGTGCTCTACAATCGTTGAGCACGACATACTAGTCTTATTGGCAAGGCTTCTCTTTTATGGCGTGTTACAAGCGAGGCAACAAAATTTCGGGGCCTTCGGGTCGTTCACTGCTGGTCTTAGCGCTTGATCCGGCGGCATATTATCGTGTGGACGGCACCTGGCACCACACGGTTATCGTCCTGTGATTATAATTATCTAAAAACACGACGTTGATTGATCACCCCCCCACGGGGAAAATTAATATAATTACAAAAGATGCCCGAAGATCTAGCTACTACAACAAACTTAAGATATTAATTGATTTATAAATATGTGATATGGATGCAAACAAGATTGCATATACACTTGAGGTGTAACATTCTTTACTTGTGATGAAAGTAATTCTTTTTGAACTTGAGATATTAAGCTTGTATCACTGGGAAAACAAAGCTTTATGATTAAAGGATCAAAGGATTGTAGTGTAGATGTGTGGGCTCTTTTAGAAACATAATAACGAAGAGTGCAAAGGTGAGAAAATAGTGGGGAATAGTCCAGTATTTATAGGACAAACTGGAGGAGCGTCAGTCTATGGGCGGTCCCCTTAAATAGGTGGGTATTCCCCTTTAAAATTTAAGGGCGGCCGCCCGTGTATCTATGGGGGCCCGCCCTAGGACTAGGGGCTCCGGTTTTGTCTTTTTGTGTAGGGGGACTTTTTGGAACTTTTCTTAGCCGTTTTTAGGTCCAAAAATCTTGAATTTAAATAAGTTTTTTTGTAAAAATATAAAATATAAAACATTTCTTTTAATTGTAGAATAAATGTTTGTAATGGTTTATAAAAATATGTTTACAATACATTTTATGAAAAGTGTGAGGTTGAAATGAAAAATTTCTTTGTCATTAAAATTGCATTAACCATTTATATTATTCATACCTTGAAGTGATATAAATTTTGAAATGAAAATTTACTACTAATTACTTGTTTACGTTTAATTTTACATTTGAACGGTGTTTATTATTTTGTTATTATCAAAAAATGTAAAGATGTGAAATGTTTATTTTGTAATGTTTTTAGGCATTATATTTTATCAACAATCTCCCCCTTTTTTGATGGGATTACAATATTAAAATCATTAAATTTAAATATTATTTTTTAAACAGTTATTTATGAGTTTCATGTATTTCGCCCCCTTTTTTTTTTTGTAGAATCAAAAGACAATCATCGAGAATCGCTAGTTAATTCACAGAATGTAAATGCTCCCCCTTTGATGTGTGTGATCCCCCTCGTTCGAGGGCACCAAGGAATCGAGCTATGGTTTCTTGGCTACAAAAACGAGGTTAGAATAAATAAAAATATTTCTAAGCATGTTTACTAGAAGGAAAAAAATATGGCTATCTATAGTAATGCAACCAACAATATCATTCTAATTAAAAATAAAATAGTGTGTGAACCACACTCATGCATACATAAGGAAAATAAATATCATGCTAACATACATGAATTTTTTAAACTATAAGAGTCCTATAACTAGTGAATCTCTATAGGGACTTGCTTGCAAATAGTATGGGTGAGAGGGAAAATTATTTAAGAAACCAAAAACATAGGATTGTGGTTTAGATTGGTGAAGATGGTGGAGGTGGTAGGATGATGGTTGATTGGTGTTTGTTGTGCTGTGAGAGCATGTGTTCATTCTAGAAAAAACACAAATTGGAGTTCATTTTTAATCTAAATATAAGAGTAACGATTGTGAATGCCACACAAGCATGAAATCTCCCATGTGCTCAAGAAGGTTCTAAGGGAAGGGATGACTAACAATAGGTGGTGAAGGTTAGGAGTATTAAATTGGTCAGCAAGTGGGGGTGGTACATTGGTGAATGAAAGGGTGGAGCAGTGATGTCCATTGATGCATTTTCTTGATGTGGAGGTGGTAGAGTAAATCTTGGAGGAGGGAGATGCTGGATGGGTTTAAGTAACCATTGGTGAATAGTGATGTTATTTGAGGTTGGTGATTTGGGTAGGTAGTCAATTGAGGATTGAAGGAAATTCTTTGGTTGGTTTATGGTGTGTTTTGGAAGGTACATTAGAGAGTGCACTAGGTGATTGAGCAAGTTGAAAGTTTGGTTGATGGGGTTTTTGTGTAATTGGGTTAGTTTTAATTCCAAACATAAGTATGTTTTTTGGTGGGTTTGTTGTTGTCCTTTTTGTCTCTTGGAGGCTTTTGGAACAAACAACTAACTGGAAACAAAAAAGCTCAGTGGATTTATGCCATTGTATGTTGATAGTGGTTTTTGTGTATGATTTGGGTGGTTGATGTGTTGGTGATGATCATTTGGAAGGGATAGTTTTATAGGAAGAGAATGGATTTGAAAAGGGAATTGATGTTGAACTCGTTTAGGTTGTTCCAAATGCGGTTCGTGCATCTTTGGGCAAGATAGCTCGAGAGTAGATAAAAGAGGAAGGCATATGGTTGTTTTGGTTAGTTGAGTAGATTGAGGGATAGTTAGTTAAGTACATGTGGTAGGAGATGGAGTAGTACTCTTGCTCAAGTAGTTTCTTCATCCGTCATCATCATCATCTCAGTTGATGTGATGAATGCCTTGATGATTGATGAGGTACGAAGAGGGAGAGAGGAGAAAAAGAGAAAGTGAAGAGGGAGAAAAAATATCGGCCACGCTAAACCTCTCTTAACCATGATCACTTTGAGGTCGTTGAGTTTGTTGTAGGCACAAGAGGCGCAATGAATCTCACAACAATGTTATAGATTGCCGTTATCAATATGAGGATAGTTTCCATGATCGTGTCGATTTAAAGCGAGTAAGAAAACCTGCCATACGGAGATTTGCGGTTGGAGTATCTCTAGCAATTGGATCATTTTGACGAAGAATAAGCAAGGATTGAATTGTTCCTCGGCAAACAAACCATATCAAACATGTGAGCAAGACAAGCAGGGAGACGGTCCCGATGTCCTCCTAGTCCGAACACATTCTCTTGAATGAGTTCTTCCCATTGCTTCATGTCGGGGCTTAATTATTTGGTGAGAATTTGATTTGGATTGAGGGAGACCGTTTTTTTTTTTTTTTTTTAACTTTATGATGGTACAGGGCTACCACGACACGTTCCAATTCAAGAAGTCGGCGAATGTCGTCGGGAGTAGGAAGTTACATGCAATATGGTCCCTCGGTTTCTTGAGAATACTCAATGGATGCAAGGTCCCATTCATTTGTAAAAACGGCTTGACCATTGTATGGAATTTTGAGGATTTGACCGAATTGAGCAAGAGTAAGAGTTATGAATTCGTGTTGAATCATAAAAGAGATAACAAGATAGCCATATTCATCGGTTTGTACTGTGACTTGACTATAGAAGTCTAGGATGAATATTAGAACAATCGGTTCGTTGATTTGAAAGAGACAATTGAAATGAATGTTAGTAAAAAGACGCTCGATGTTGTTGGATTTGTAGTAGGCTTGATCAACAACACGACCTTCGTGAATGTTGTGGTTTTCAATAGGTTTGTAAAATTGGGCAATGGTAGGGAAGATGCCGAGAATTTTGGATACTTTTGGTATATAGGATTTAGTGAGAGATATATCGGTTGTAGTAGCTTTTGGCATTTTGTACCTAAAAGTTTAATCAACAAACTTAAATGTTATATATAAAAAAATATAATAAGGAAAATAAAGTTTTGAAAAGTGACAAATGTGGGACAAGGATTACTTCGACTTTAAAAGTAAAAACCTAAGAAGTGATCAATATGTTTCTTAATTTATTTTGGACTTAATCTAGGATGTCGAAGAATATATAATAGTTATATATTTCAACATCAAGACAATAACCCAAACACTCCCTTATCAATATAAAATTTGTCCAAGCATGTCGAAAATTATGTATTAAGTGTATATTTTGTTTGACAAGTATAAGTTTATTATTCTTGACTTGACAAAGGTTAAATAGTGTTTGTTTTGACTAAAAACCATGTTTTAAAGCATTAAACCAAACGCCCCCTTATTTTATGCCATTTATAAAATTTATCAATATATATATGAATTATATATCTTGATGACTTATACAAGTTTGTTAAGTGTTTGTACACGTGACAAAACTATAGTGATGGTCATTTTGACTCTAAAAATTGTACCGAAGAAATGAACCAAACACTCCTTTATATTTATAGAATTTTACTCATTGATTTTAAAAATGTATATATGTATGTTTGAACAATCAATACTTGATTATTTTTATCACATTTAGGCATTAATCAACAATGTGTAAGTTTAAGAATGCAAAAATTCAGCTATGTGTTCATGAGTATATATATGTTTCTAAAATTTTGACTCAATAAGTGTTTTGTTTTAATCCTATCAAGGTTGTAGTGCTCCTATGACTATGAGAATCATTATAGTTATGGAAATCCTAGACCAAAATAAAAAGTATGAAAATAATGAAGAAAACTCAATTTTGATTAAGAGCAAAATTGGATGAAATCAAATGAAAAGAATGATGGAAGACTTACAATAGATGTTGTTGATTGTCTTGTTAGTGAAAGTCCCTTGCGAATTTTGGTTAATTAGGCAATTTGAAGATTGGTTTTTGAAGGTTTTTGGCTATAGTGTTCGTTCACAGTGGGTATGAGAAGAAGATGAATGAAAAAAATGATTTTGGTAAAGTGTTTGTCAGAAAAGGGATGTTTGGTTTCGTGGATAGGGTGGTCCCCTTAATTATTTAAGGGGGCCACCCAAAATAACAAGTCGGTCCCCTTAATTTTAAGGGGGCCGCCACCTGATCAAAAAAAATTATTTTATTTTTTATTTTTATTTTTTTTGGCCCGAATTTATTTAATCCCTATTATTAGTAATATATATTTATATATATATTTAGTAGTTTTAAGGGAAAATAAACTTAACATTGTGTTTCAATGATAAAAGTGATAATTGACATTTTAAATAACCTTTCGTTAAGTACAAAGTTCTTGGATTATTTTGGATGAGATAACCAAGACGTCAATTCGAGAGGTGATTTGAGGTGAGACGAGAATGGATAGCGAAGATAATGAAATAATAAGACGTAGTTGAAGATTGCAACAAGTTGATTCCGATAGACGTAGATGATGGTTGACACGGATTCGAGGCGATCGTCGAGGTCGAAGGGAGTTTGTTTCATCCATAGTGTGTCTATGATCTTCGCGCGACTAATTCTACTTCTATGTTAATTGTTAACCACTAGCTTGCTCTTCTTCATCTGCGTAAGTTTGCTACGTGGTCATAGAAGATTTCCATTTTGTAGATGTATGACTATAATCTACATGAAAGAAAAGTTCATAGTGAACTAATCTCTTCAAAGCTAGAGAAGCAACAAATGGTATCTCTAGAGACTACACTATTTTCTAAGAACTAATTATACTACAACATCATAATAACACATAGACATTAACTTATCATCTATATTCTAAGAAGATGAAAAGTGAGACGTACCTTAGTCTTTGGAATTATCTTCATCAATGTCTTCATAATGTAAATGATAAGGGTTCATGAGAACCTTATCATGAATTTCTTAATCCGAAGACAAAGAATATTTATAGAGAACACACCACTTCAAAGGTTGCGATGGCTTAGCCATTTGGTCCCCAACGTTTCATGTATCTGAAGTTATTGTTTCCGTATATGTTTTGCATTTGGTTTTGGCACATATATGGTGAACAACTTCCATATTGAGTGAAACTAAGTGGATGTGAATGATTCCTTATTATGTGATTAGGATAGTTTTGCCTGCCTTGGTCTCTCCTAGGTTGAGGTGTTCTAGACCGAGGTCGAGGACTATTAGTCTTTCTTGGAGGTGGAGTTTTAGACCTTATTGTGGGTTTAGTAAATCCGACTCTGGGTTTTAAGGAGGGTTTGTAAAAATGTTTTACCTCATCATCGTTTGCAATAGGAATTTTAGTATTGTTTATAAGTATAAATTTTGGTTTTGAATTTGATTCTATCAATTTTTCTTTCGACTCGACTTCTTGGGCTTTTACAAACTTTACTTGTTTGGTTTCACAAGATGACTCTTTGGTAAAATTAAAACCTAACCCGGATTTATCTCCGGAAGTTTTTTGAGAATTTATTATTTTCTTAAGTGAGTGACTACTATCATTAAATTGATTAAGCCTAGATATTTCTTTTCTAAGCTTCTCATTTTCAAGCTTAAGGTCTTGACATAATTTACATTCTTCAATTACTTCCTTACCTTTTTCTAACCTAGATAGTCTATCTTTTAATTCTAGTACTTCATTTTCTAATTCTGTTTTAGCTTGTTTTAGAGTTTTATTTTTAGCCATGACTTTTAGTCCTAATTTGCATAGTCTACTATATTCATTATCTAAGTCCTTTTCGTCTAGTAATGATTGGTCATCACTAAAGTATTCGGTTTCAGAAAATACCTCATTTGAAGCTTTAGCCATAAGACACTTTTCGTCATTTGTCTTCTCCTCTTCATCTTCGTCGCTATCACTCCAAGATCCTCCAACAAACGCTTTTTGATTTTGATATCTTGATAGTTTTGGACATTCTTCGACGAGATGATTTAGATCTTCACACTTAAAGCATTTTCTTTTGCCTTTGCCATTTTTATCATCTTTATTTCTTTGAAATGATTTTCTCTCTTCATGTGGTTGTCTTACAAATCGTCCTCGTCTTTTGAAGAATTTCTTTGAAGTCTCGTACGACCACTGCGTATTCTTCATTCTTCATCTATCAGAGGTTGTTCTATCATCATCCACTTAAATTTCATTTCTACTTTCAAGGTATAGATCTACTTCTTGTTCCTTTTTTCTATTTCGGCGGTTGGTTTCGAAAATCTTTCTTAATTTACTTCTTCATAAACTTCAAATTTCCAATGAGTCGTCACGTGATAGAGTTGTTAGATTTTTTATTCACTTCAATCAAGTGCCTTTTTAGACTAGTATATAATAGTGTTTTAATTAGCAAATGCCATTATCTATTGATTCCTTTCGGATTCTTGAATTGTTCATTATTGTTTGAACAAGAAGATCTATTTGTTAGCTTTTGACTTGATTAATTACTTGATGACGAGTGATTAACAAAGTATCCCAATTTTTCTTTTGCGTTTGACACATAAAAATTCTTTCATATTCTTTACGTGGTAAAGCATTATAAATTACTATTTTAGCTTCATTATTTTTAGCAAGTCTTTTTAAGATTATCGTTTTGTTTATGAAAAGGTACAATTTCATCCTTTTTAGTTTCGAGATTATTTTAATAGGATGGAAAATCACCATCGGTAATATATGCCAAAGTCTAGTTCTTTTGACTTCACATTGTTTCGAATCTTTTTTTCTAATAATAAAATCTATCACTTCAAATAGTGTGGTCTTTGCATAGATTGCCCTTCTAAATATTTTTCGGAATCCATAGATCAATTCAAGTTTTAAAATACAATTTATTTTGAAAAATCTTGTTTAAATGGCTTTGATATACCAATTGTGGAAAAACTAGAAGGGGGGTTGAATAGTTATCGCTTATTTAATTTTAGGTTTCTAAGGTGTTGTAAAATTTTAGATTTCGACTTTTATGTAATTTCAAACACTTTCATAATATAAAACAATATACTTATTACAACAATCAATAGAATGATATGAGAAAGTAATGTAAGACAAGAGATAAGAGTCAGAACAATCAAACCACGACGCAAGGATTTATAGTGGTTCGGCAACGAAGCACGCTCTTTCGCATACTCCATCTTCTGAGCACCAATCGAGAGTTTCTTAACTATGTCAACAAACTCCCTTATGACGGAGAAAACCGTACACAACGTTGCTTACACCGATTTAACGATACAAAGTAACTGCTCGTAGTTCTAATCTTAGCTAGAACATTTCGTATCTCAAAACACGACTTCACTACTGTCAGACTTCACAACCGTCACGACTTCTTCACAACTCAAGACTTCTTCACAACTTTGTGACTGCACTCACACTACTTATATCACAAAACCTACTTGGTAAGATCGACCACGATCTAACTTACTTACAAAGATCGCCATGATCTAAGTGGGGCAAGGTTTACTACACACAAATACAAGATATACAATTGATTTACAAATATGTGATATGGATGCAACAAGATTGCAATATACACTTGAGGTGTAATACTTCTTTACTTGATGATGAAAGTATTCTTCTCTTGCACTTGAGGAATTGAGCTTGGATCACTTGGAAACAAAGCTTTATGATTAAATGATCAAGGGATTTTAGTGAGATGTGTGGGCTGTTTTAGAACAGAAAGAATGAGTGCAATAGGTAAGAAAACAGTGGGGAGTAGTCCAGTATTTATAGGACAAAGTGGATGAGCGTCAGTCTATGGGCGGTCCCCTTAAATAGGTGGGCGGACCCCTTAAAATTAGTGGGGCCGCCCATGTATTTAAGGGGGCCGCCCTAGACTAGGGGCTCCCTAGTTTGTCTTTTGCGTAGGAGGAATTTTCTAGAACTTTTCTAGCCATTTTAGGTTCGAAAATTTAAATTTCAAAATGTTTATTTTGAATAAAATATTTCTTTTAATTGTAGAAAATGTTTTGTAATGTTTATAAAAATGTTTACAACATTTTATAAAAGTGTGAGGTTGAATAAAAAAAAATTGATCATAAAATGCATTAAGCATTTATTTATTCATACCTTGAAGTGATATAAATTTCGAAATGAAAATTTACTACTAATTTCTTGTTTACGTTTAATTTTACATTGAACGTTTTTACATTTTGTGATTATCAAAACGTAAAGATGTGAAAAATATTAGTAATGTTTTTAGGCATTATATTTTATCAACACACACCATGTTAGAGAGTTAATTCAAAATTAATAAATGCGATAAGTGTGTTTTTGTAAAACCCAAAAATAGTGGATATGTAATCTTGTGTTTATATGTTGATGACATGCTTATCATTGGTAGTGACAACAAGATGATCAGATATACTAAAGACATGTTGAAATCAAAGTTTGACATGAAAGATATGGGTTTGGCTGATGTGATCCTTAAAATAAAGATCATACGAACTCATAATGGACTTGTGTTTAGTCAAGCACATTACGTGGACAAACTTCTTAATACTTATAATGCAGGGAATTCCGGCCTAGCTAGAACTCCAATTGACACCAGTATGTATCTATATAAAAATAGAGGCATATGTGTTGCCCTATTAGAGTATTCAAGAATTATTGGTGTGTTAATGTATTTAATTACAGGTACCTGACCTGACTTGGCATATGTTGTTAGCAGGCTAAGTAGGTATACGAGTAATCTAAGTGATGCACATTGGAAAGCTATGACTAGGTTACTTCGTTATTTGAGATACAGTCGCGATTATGGGTTGCATTATAATAGATATCTAACTATTATCGAAGGATAAAGTGATGCAAATTGGATATCTGACATAAAGGATTTTAGAACGACTAGTGGATATGTGTTTACACTAGGAGGGGCAACTATATCTTGGAAGTCTTCCAAGCTAACTTTTATAGCTAAGTCCACGATGGAATCAGGATTTATCGCGCTAGATAAATGCATAGAAAAGGCGGAATGGATACTTCAATTGGTAGAGGACATACCAAGGTGGCCTAAATCGGTAATTAGTATACATTGTGATAGTCAATCAGAAATTGGCAGAGCTCATAGCATAATTTATAATGGAAAGTCCAGACAAAATTGTCGTTGACATAATTAGATTTGACAACTACTCTCAACAAGAGTTATCTCAATTCACTATGTGAAGTCAAAGGATAACATCGCGGATCCACTTACGAAAGACTTAAGCAGAGAGTTAATTAGTGAGTCGTCTAAAAGAAATAGGACTAAAGCCCTTAAAGGAATGAGTTTCTATGAAGGAAAACCTAACCCAGTTGACTAGAGATCCCAAGATCTAGGTTCAATAGGACAACCTAATCATACGAATGTGGGAGAAGTCACGCCAATGTGGGGGACTTACTTAATATTGTAACTTCTTAGTACATTCCTATAACAAATGTGATTTGTTGAGAGGTTAAACATATGGCTTTAATGATTCAAGATGAAATTATAAAGCATAATGATTCAAGATGAAATCGCAAAACATATGTCTTTTACGATTCAAGATGAAATCACATATATCAGAGAGAAGTATGGTCGCTTCGAAAGGAATTATGGGGGATGCAATTCCTAAGAGCTCTTGCAGAACCAGGCTAGTCTTCATGACCATAACGAATACGACTTTGAGGACTTGACAAGGTCAGGGAGAGTCTTATGTGAAGTGTAATGTCGTCTACGTAAATAGATGTTGAGTTCAAGGATATCACGTCTACTCAGATCTAGGAGACTAAGTACATCTCACAAGAGAATTTTTAAATGGTCACACCTACCTATCCTATGCAGAACTTAACTGCAGAGAATTTCGCTGAAACTTTTGTGCGTTTTCAACCGATCTCCATTCATGTGGGGAATTGTTGGAACATGTTTTGTGAAATTATTTTTTGTAAATTTTAGGACATTATTTAATATATTTATATGTTATATATATTTGTATTAGCTAGTAGGTTTGCGTTCTCTTTGAAGAGAGCTTCGCAACGAGCTAAAGTATGTCAAAAATGGAGTTAATATAAATGAGATATCGTGTCTCAAAGTGAGGCACTTGAAACACAAAATATGGGATTTGGGAGACTATCTCACGTCACCCCATAAAGGAAATGAGAAGGTGTTTAAGTAGAACTCTTGGTTTTTACCATCAAATTCCATTAGTTGGTTTTACTCCAACACCTACGTACGCGCGCGCGTCGGGGGTTGTGTCACACCCTGTAAATTTCAAGTCATTATTTTAAACTTTTCTGTTCAATATTTTGACTTTTATACGTTACGTTTGAATTTGACCTAAAACCGGGAAGTTATCCCGCGTAAAACTGAAAAACATTATCGGAGGCGTTCCGACTCCGGACTAAGCTTAGTCCACTAATATTATTCTTGATTTAATCATTTTATAGTGTTACGTAGTTTACTTACACTTATGTTTGCAATTTTTACGTTTTTTGCGTGCGTTTCGCGTTTTTAGTAGTTTATGTCCAACGGAACCCCAAAAATCCACCACCTTTGCATGTAGACCCAAAATATCAATTATTATTAATATTGATGCCAAAATTTCAAAATTTTTGGTTCATAGACTAAATTAAATAAGAAAGCATATTTTGGTTTCTTTTTAAAATCTCAAGCTTTCACATGTTATGTAAGAATAGAAAATGACATCTTCTGTTGGAAACACAAAAAGTGTCGATCACTTCCAAGTTGTAACAGGTCTTAGCTCGTAGTTTGTATAATGATTAGATTAGTAATCCAGTCCGGCCCAAGGCCCATAGGAGGCCCATCCTAGCCCATGGCCGGCCACAATAGGTACTATATAAACCCTCTCCTAGCCTTGGAGAGGGGTTGGTTGTTCCATTTTCACCACATTTCATTTTATACAATTCATCCATTTTCCATCCAATCTCTCTCTAACATCACAACCCATATCTCACTCTTGTTTTTGGTTTGATAATAAGATTACTAGAATACTACAATTGGTATCAGAGCCATGGAGTGGTGTGTTTAGTTTTTGTGTTTGATTTGTGTTCAAAAACCTTTACAAAGAGCAAAATAGTGATTCAAATTTTTTGGCTTAAAAACCTTAAAGTCTTCATTTTTATTGTTCCTATAGGGTTAGTAACACTAGTTGTACAAGAATATTTGAGTTTCGAAAATTTGAGTTTCGTAGTAGTTGGAACCGAACAAGATACTTTATGTTAGAACCGAATGAGAAGAACCGAAGTAGATAACCGAACTAGAGAACCGAACTAGATTACTATAGTTGGAACCGAACGAGTGTCTCTCCAGTTGAAACCGAATGAGTAATCTAAGTTGGAACCGAACGAGTCGCTTTTGTTATAATCGAACGAACATAACCGAATGAGGTTATCTTTGATAACCGAACTAGCAGAACCGAACGAGCTATTTACTTTGGGAACCGAACTAGCTATTCTTATTTGGGAACCGAACTAGCTACTCTTATTTGGGAACTGAACGAGCTAATTACTTTGGGAACTGAACTAGCTAGGACTGAACCAGTGACAACCGAACTAGCTAGGACCGAACTAGTGACAATCAAACTAGATAGGACCGAACCAGTTAATTTTTGTCAACCGAACTAGTGAAACCAAATTAAGTTTAAACTTAACAACTCATTTCTAAATTATATGGTTATTTCTTTGACTTGTTGATCCGCTCTGACTATACCTTAAAATATATATAATATAGTAAAATATAAAATATATAGTAAGAATAGTCTAAAAGCA
>BQNB010019697.1:993-14884 GCA_026074375.1 Tanacetum coccineum | reverse complement strand
TTAGTTTACTTGTTTAAACTAACGACTCTATATATAAACTAAATTTCATTTTAAGTATATATATACTGTTATCACTTGTGTTTATATATACTGTTATCACTTGTGTGGTGGTGCCCATGATTAATGTATTTACTATTTCGATGAATGTCGTAAACGTGATTAAAATCGTTATTAATTTAACCCGTTTATAATCCGAATATACTTATATTCGATTGTCTTGTTAAACGCTTAATTAATTCACTTTCGTTAATAAAATACCTCCTGGTAGTTATAGTTATTACTACTGGTAGTGTTGTAGTTCCTACTGGTAGTGTTGTTACTACTGGTGGTGTTATAGTTCCTGCTGGTAGTGTTGTTACTACTGGTAGTGTTATAGTTCCTGCTGGTAGTGTTATAGTTCCTACTGGTAGTGTTGTTACTACTGGTAGTGTTATAGTTCCTACTGGTAGTGTTGTTACTACTGGTAGTGTTATAGTTCCTGCTGGTAGTGTTATAGTTCCTGCTGGTAGTGTTATTACTAGTGCTGAGTTTTCATATTAATGATATATATCTCGTTTTTGGCATAACTTTTTCGTTATTAGGAGTTACAAGACGATCCTTATATGGAAACGATCGTCTAAGCAAGCTCTACCATATTTCTAAGCCTAAAATCAGATTTACCAATTTCTCGATCCTCGTTTGGCATGCCAAACTTTCTGGTCACAGTAAGCTCATTACAAATTCTGCTAAAATCCGTTTTTGACCAACAAGCTCATCAAAACTACATCTAACATGACATACAATTTATACTTAGCCCCCCTTAATCGTTTTCATACGTTACTTGTTACATGAAATCGATAGATAACCATCTATATGCGTTTCTAAGCCTTGTTCTTTGCGTTAAACATTAAAGTTTACGTGTATATTCGTGTTTTATGAATCCTAGCACCACACACATTCACAGTGAATAACTTATAAGCATGCTTGAACCATGCATGGGTCGAACCATGCATGTTTTATGTACACATGATTCTTTAACTCGATTTACAAGCAACTAGTATTTATAATGACGTAAACAAACAAGAAATCAACGTGAGTTCGAGCTAGAACTTACAATCGGTCCTATGTGTTTGGTTCGACTCGTATTACACCCAAACGTGTAATATACTAAGCTTCAAAGCTTATACCCTTTTCCTTGCTCGCGTGAATGGTGAAATAACTCGAATAGGGTTCGAGTTTAGTTCTAGCCGAATATAATGAGATGAATTGGGTCAAGTTTGTTACTTGAGAGTGTTTAGAATTTTTAGAACTTATCAAGAGTGACTAGTAAGCTTATATTTATAGGGTAGAAGCTAGTTAGAACTTTTTAGTCACAAATTCTAAAACCAACGAGCCTTAGATTTGTTAGTTTGAGATATTTGATTGTCCACTTGCTCAAACCATCCTATCAAGAGTACAATGCTTTAATTAGCTAAATATTGTACATGATATGGCTAGATATGCAAAGTTGCAAGTTGTGTGACCCTTCTTGCCCAAGTCACGACATACACACACAAAAAGGAGTGAACAAATATCTTGGAAATATTTAGTAGGATACTAGGGACAACATAGGACAAGTTTTAATGAGAAACTATGATGTATTAGATATTACTTGGACTTTTGAGTAAGGTTGGTGGATTTTTGTGATCATGATATATATATACACGATTTCCTTGATTTTTACTTGACCCCATACGTGGGTTTTGGGACACTAGCACAAGATTTTGATTAAATATTGTGACTAGATACTTAAAATGTGTACCGGTTTAAGTCTAGGTAAGTCTAGGTATTTCCGTGGTGCGTCTAAGTATATTTTATTGCGAAACGTAACTCCTTTACGTGACCAATCCAAATAAAACTGAGCAAGTTTGATAATTATTACTTAAAAAATTACTAGACACTTACTGGACATAAACCTTAATTTATTTGGTGACCATTCACGTAAAATGATTTCTTTTTAGTCTACGCGATTTAGCTTAAACGTCAAAATTAAAAGTAAACGCGTATCGGGCTAAAATAAATTGTTGACATTAAAGAGTCGTACAATACGTGAAAATAAGAAATGTTACATCAATGGCTGCTTTTGAGTGGCGAGAGGCTGCTGCCAGTCCTATTTTCATAAGGCTGGTGTACAAAATGATCGTTAGACAACCGTGTTAATAATAAAGTATAACAGTAACCAACTAATACTAAGACGTTGATGCATTGTTGGAGGAAATTATAGATATACTCTCTTAAAGTATGTGTTAAGTTGAATGTAAGGGTTTCGTTTCTTATGATTACTTTCAAGTAGAACGAAACGGCCGTTACCAAACAGCCCATAACCAATCCGATGCCTGAAACCTTGAACATTGATTCGTTGTCAAGTATATATATATAATATAACAAGGCAAATTTTTGAACAAATTACCTTTAACCAAAGTAATAAGTCAAAATTTCACAAAGAAAATCAATATATATATATATATATGAATCCGGAAGTATATGATATTTCCGGGTCGTTCTTTCGTACGAGGAATGCAATGGAGAGTCGAGAGTCGGTTTGATATTTGATGTTTGAATATAACAAGGTTTTGATTCGGTTTTCTATTTCTACAAATAAAAATACAAAAACAAATAAAAGAAACCCTAAAACGAAAGCAATTTAAGTTAAAACACAAAAAAACGTTAACGGGATCAAAACCCGTTCTTTAAAAACCTAAAATTTCAAATTTAGGCCCTACGAATGCAAATTTAATTTTAAAATATCCTAATTGATTAAAAATAATTTTAGAAGAAAGAATTATATTTTTTTGATTTTTATTTTATTTATTATGAATTTAAAACTGATTTAATCTAAAAAATTAATTAAAAATACTAAACTAAATGGAAAAATTCTAAAAAAATTCTGAAAAGTACTTTGGACAATGCCTAATCTAGAAAAAATAAAATGGGGCAAACAGCTTATGGGAATAAGCTGTAAATAAGCTAAAATGGGTTGTTGGCTTAAATGGAAAAAAGAAGGGTAAATAATAAATCTTGCAAAGGATGACAGGTGAAAAGTCCCAAGGGTAATGGTTGAGGTGTGTGTGTTAAATATGTTGGGTATGTAAAGGGGAGGTCACAGGTTCGACCCCTGTGACCTCTCTTTTTTTGGAAACATTTTTTTTCTTTTTAAAAACTAATAAAATAAGCTAAAATAACAAACTTTAAAAAAGAATTTTTTTGTAAATCCTACAAATAAGCTGGAAAAGAGCTACTTAAAGTGACATAATACTAAGTTTTAAGCTAAGCGTTCTTTAACTAAACTGTTAAGCTTTTAAAAACTAAATTGGTTAATGAAACAACAAAATAAGCTGAAAGTATCTTAATCCTAACTTAATAAGTAAATCAAAACTAAAAATAAGCAAACCTAACAGCTTAAACTCTAAAATAAGCAAACAAAACCTTTGGCTAAAATACAACCAAAAACAGCCTCATGAGGCAACTTTAAGCTAATTAATAAGACCCATAAGCTATCCTTATGGGTCTAAAAGCTACAAACATATTAAGCTGGAACTGTGAACTTTAAGAAAAAGCAAAGAAAAAACATTTTGAAATTCAGATAAGCTATGAAAAAGACAATTGAAAAGGGATGTTTAACTATTTTTTTGGTTTTTTCAAAGGTTTTTGTAAAAGACAAAGGGCTTTTTGCAGCCCTATTTTTCAGCTAGCAAATAAGTTTTAAAGACTAAGATAAGCTAAAACAGATCAAGCTTATAAACCAATGAGCTTATACAATGACTTTCATAACCTAAAACTAATTTTAACTAATCTAATTTTAAGATTGAAAAGTGGACTTTTTAAAACTTATAATGACTTGACAGATTTTGTACCAAAACAAAAGTGACAAAAGAAACTTTAACTAAGTTTGTTACTACTGCATTTTAGACACAACATGAAGTAAAAACAAAACCTTAACATAGCTTTTGAGCAAAGATCAAATGAAAATAGTTTTAACGAATTCCAAAACCACAGTTTTAAAGGACTGGTATGAAATACCTTAAAACTTATTTTTAGATTTTAAAAACTATTGAAAACAGCTTATACAAACTTAAAAAGGCTTGTCAAAGTGGGCTTAGTGACCCCAAACAGTTTTAAGACTCTTTTTGACCCATTTTCCCTCTTAACCCAAACACCCCTTTAAAAACTAAAAAGTTATTTTTAAGCCTAAACAGACTTTAAAAAGCTGTAAAACATGAAAACAGATAAAGTACTATGCACATTAAAGCTAAACAAGCAAATGCTAGTCCTAATAAGCTAGTGGAATAAGAAAATAAGCTAGAGCAGGCTAAAAACAGTTTATAAAACAAAATGAGAAAGAAAAGAAAAGAAAGTAATACCTATCCATAAGCTATAAGGCTGAACCTAAGGCTCTAATTACCTCAGCTTATTGTCAATAAGCTGAGATCAAACCCATAAGCTCGTCCATGGCTAGCTTATCATCCATTAATCTCAAATACTCAAAACTCAAACAATTCATATGAAATTTAACCAGCTTGTACAAATAAGATTTTGAGGCTTATTTGTACAAGTAAACACTGAAATGAGATTAAACAGCTTATAATTGCTTATAGAACAGCTTATATAATTTTAAGTAAGAGAGTAAAACATGACAATTTGAAGTAAAAAAACACTTTTATTAATTCATAAAAAAGAGTACAAAGCTTGAATTTAAGGACAATACATGAAAAATAAGCAGAAAAATAAGTTAATTAATCCTACTCCTACACTACTTGGTTACAACTGTTAACATTAAGACCTATTTATATCCGAATTCAGAAGCTTCAAAGTCTTCATGTGTGTTTCTTTAGTGAGAGGAATTTGAGTGCTCACCAAGCCAATAAACCTCAGCCTTTGATCTTCATTTGTGTTTCTTTAAATCTTATAATAGCCCTTGATTTTTTTGACCAATAGAACTCCAAGGGAATGCCAATGTAGTTTTGTTGTGTTATGGGGTGGGGTTTGATGGGAGAGTGATAGGTTTGGCAGGTTGTGGGTTGAAGACATGGGAATAGTAAAAAGGCGAGAAATGGGGTGTGGGGTTTTGGTTGATAACAGGGCTAACGGGTATAAGGGGTGAGGGACTATTGGTGTTAAGGTAAAAAAGGTGTAGGGGCTAAAAGTGTTAGTCCCTAAGGACTAGCAATGTTAGTCCTCAAGGACTAACTGTGTAAACAGTTTAGTGGATAATGGGCTAACGGGGTTAAGGGTGTTGGGCTTAATTTAATTAATTTGGGCCGGGTAGGTTAATAAGGGATTTTGGGCTTTTTTAACTTATAAGGTTTATAGATAAGACTTAATGGGCTGTCCCGACCCCTTAAATAGGTGCGGGTTGGTCCATTAAGATTTCTTCGGTTTCGTCTTCGGCTTTGACTTGTTGACTTTTTGGGTTGACTTTGACTTTGACTTTTTCATGCTTTTTCATTTTGTGCTTGGTTTTGTCCGTTTTGCTTTGTTTTTGTCCATTTTCTGAATATCCATTACCTGCACAACACAAATAGCAAAACATGCATATATTTGGCATTTTATGTTCATTTTTGGTCATTTAGGCTCGTTTTTAAAAGTGAAAGGTATGTGTAATTAAGCACATACCAAACATACATATGTATTTAGAAAAAGGGCTTGACATAAAAAGAACCACAAAAAGCTATAGGCTGTCGTATTTCACAGATGCAACGACCGTGCACCTTATTTCGAGTGTGGTATCACAACCATCCTACGGTTGAGATATAAGTCATGGATTCAGGTTCGAGACAACCAATAAATGCTAAATTTTTTTATGGCTAAAAGCTTAAACTGTCATTTACTTAGTTGACCGTTTTGAGATGAAACAAATTATGGAAAAGTATAAATATTAACCGACCTGTATAGCAATTGCAGTGTTACAGAATTCCTCTACTAAGATGCCGGAATAGACTTTCAAACACCGAGATTATAACGTTACGGTGCTATCGTTTATTTCATGATTTGAAATGCTGAATTTTCTCTGCTCTCATCTCTACATTATTCCAACACACTACACAATACTCGAAAACTATGGAAGTCTTTTAAGTGATAAGTTAGTTAATACTTTAGCTATTTGACACATTAGGTCCCTTAAGTCATTTCTCTTCATAATCGTGGCACATCATACTTTCTAAAATCATTTACATAATATTTATACTTGTAGTTTGACTATCGGATTTGACTAACTAATCACGTAAAGCCTCAAACTCATAAAAGTCGTAGTCAAACTTACTCAATGGTATACTCGTAATTAAATGCATAAAAACCGGTTTAGGGGTGTTATAGTAATTAGACCACATTTCAAAACTAATTACACGCCTCCCTTGAAAATAAGTACAAGTCGGTTAAAAGAAGAAAATCAACCGAAGTCGAATAATTTTACACTGTCAGTCGAGAAAAAAAAACCATTTTTCTTGATTTTTTTTTGCATTTTCGAGAAAGTTTTGTCTTTTTGAAAAAACAAAGCGGTCGCAAAAAAAAATCCAGCCGCCAGTCGAGCGAAAATACGTCGTCGGTCTAGCAAAATAAAAAAAAGTCTAACCATGGGCTCCACTTTTCATATAAAACAAAACTAATTAATTAAAAATAACACCAGTCGCACATAAAATATCATGATCGCATAAAATATCACATCAGTTGAACAAAAAATATGTATCTACCCATTGAACGCTTGTCAAAAATATGATAGAGGCGCATAAAACTAAATTTGAAAAGCCAAAAAAAGGGAATATGGGGGTGTTTGTTTTAGCTTATAAAGTGGGCTTATGAGCTCATTAGGTTATATAACTCATATAAACCCAAACTAAGTGTTTGACTAAACTTATATGAGTGGGCTTATGAGCTTATATGTGGGTGTTTTGGTAAGCCAAACTGAACACTTGAGCTTATAAGCTTATTAAACATGAGCTAATCCAAACACTAAATATGGGCTTAGAAGCTTATGATACATAAACCTTGTTTTAATTTTCAAATCCAGAGTGCAAATAGCCCCAAACCCTCCATTTCCGAAACACAAGTATAAATATATGAAACTATAGAACCCGAACTATAAATATTAGGGTTTTGACTTCATGAAAGCGATTGGTGGAGGGTCATCAGAGTCAGTTAACGGTGATGATGATGATGGCAGAGCATCCAAAAAGGCCTTTAACAAACTCCCTTCATCCATGCATAAGGTCATGTCGAATGATGACCTTTTGATCGAAATCTTACTCTTATTACCAATAGTCTCACTTAATCTTTTCAAGCGCGTATCCAAACACTGGCTATCTCTCATAACATCTCCTAGTTTCATGATTAGACGAACCCAAATCTCTGATTTTGTTCCTCCTTCTGGTCTCTTTACCCTACAGGAGGCCTGGTCCTCTGCATATAATTTCCTGTCATTTGATTCTAGAAAAAAGGTCAAAAGGTCAATCGTCTTTATCCCCGACTTAGAGACAAGTACTAAGTCTATAATTAAGCAGTCATGCAATGGTTTACTTCTGTGCCGTGATTATAATAACCATTATTATATATGTAATCCTTTGTTTAGTATGTTTAAGATCCTTCCACCTATACATCCTTTGAATTCTATCCCCTCCTCGTGTTTTAATGATTTTAGAATGGCTTTTGATCCTACTAAATCACCTCATTACAAAGTCGTACATGTTGGAGGCGCGCAAGATGCTGCTGATGTATATGGTCCTTCCATTACAATACAAACTTATTCTTCGGAAACTGGTGTTTGGACTGTGTCGGATGATCGTTTTCCCTCTAGTAGTTTCTTTGGTTTTTGGAATGGAATATATTTGAATGGTGCCATTCATTGGTTCAGTGATAGTAATGATCCTTTTCATTTCAAGTTAGAAATTGTGGATCGTCTAGTTTTAACAAACATTCAAACCCCTCAAACTCTGGAAGGGGAGGTGAATGATGATCGCAAGTTGTTCGGATCTTATGGTAGTTTGCTTCTTCTTTGTAGGGCGCATTATTGTTCCCGCAAGTTAAATATTTACGAGATGAAAAATAGGTGTTCTGAATGGTCGATTAAGTACTTTGTTAATCTTGATAACATGTTGAGGCGAACATGGAAGCTTCCCGAGGACTGGGGTTGTTATAATATTTGGAGTATCTTTTTTGGAGAATGAGAAGAGGATTCATTTATGGTAATTGAATTGTCTGGAAAGGTCTTACAATACAAATTTGTGTCAAAGACTGTCACTAAGCTCTTGGATTTGGGGGAAAGGGTTGGCCGATGTGAACACCATGATTTCGTCGCATCTTTTGCTCAAGTGTGATTATCTATGTCTATTTCAGGGTTTATTTTTCTATCTTATATTGTTCAGCTACTACATGAGTTTTGATCAACTGTCGCACTTTTTAAAAACTGATTTTCTTTATCCCTTTGAGTAAAAAATCAGAAGATGGGGTTAAATGAAAACTATGAATGTAAAAGCACCTACAAGCTCATAAGTTTTTGTTTTGGCTGATGTTTTATTGAACAAGTTTTTTCACAATCGTGTATAGAAATTTGAACACATTGAGTGCTATTATTAACATGCATTATGCAGTAGAGGAAAAAGACTCACGTATTTAATTTTGTTAAATATTATGTGTAAGTGTCGTGGTTATGGTGGAAAAAACGTTTATGAGAAAAACTAATCATAGTTATTTCTCATTTTGGGCTGTTTAAATACGACTTGTAGTAGCCATTAGCTCTCATTTTGGTCCTTTTTTGGGTAAAGTATCCTTCATTCTCTTTTTTGTTGGAATCATTATATAACCATTATTAAGTTGTAATTTGCAAGTGTATTCACTTTTAGTTGTAAACCATCTAATGTGATTTGGTTCATGCGGTTGAATAGATTGGAGCTGAAATGCAATTACATAAGATTTTTGGTAGTAAAATGACAGAAAATGAATTCCAAATGACTTCTTAAACTCCATAAATCATGGAAATTTAAAAATTCCTGCCTCTCATTTATTAGTTTTATATACTAGGGAGCCCCGGATTTGTAAGCCTTTTCATCACTTTGCTTCAACGTGTGGTCTATGACCCGTATCCGCGCTGCTGCAGTGTAACTTAGAAACTAGTTTTATCCGATTCTCAACCTTTTGACTGGTTATTTGTGTGACAAAGCTCCTTGTTTTGATGCAAGTGTCATATGTTGTCAGACAAGCTGTCTGTCGAGTTTTCAGATTTGGTTTGTAAGTTAAATTTTTTTGATGAATTTTGTTTGCTTATTGAATGATCTTTGCCTCTTTTGTTGGTATATTAACTTGATTTCACTGTGATGGGGGTTAAAATGTAAAGGGCCTGGTAACCCGGCGTTTATATATAATGACCTAGTAATGAATTCAGTGAACTTGCGAAAATAGTATAATGGGTAACAACTATGTTGATGTGAGATCTAATCAACCGCAATACTTGGTTTAGATCACCTCTGTGAGCAGAGGCGGAGGTAGTAGTAAAATATGGGGGCAATGCCCTTGAACGTTTTCACAGATGATGTTTTTGTTGTTTGCTCCGTCTGTATCTCTTTGTTTTCTTTTCACAAATGTATCAAACTTTCTAGTTTAGTACAGTAATAAATATAGATATCTTTCTACCGGTGGCATAATTTCTTTATAACTAATATAACCATTCAAGTTTTAAATTTTAGAGGTGCTCGTGCAAATTCCAGAACACGGCCTAATATCCAAACCATACGAATACTATGAATCGAGTACCAGATCGAATCATCCTGGTTGGATTAATCGTTTTGGGTTTGAACTAGTTTTGTAATGAAAAAACAAGTGGGGTGTCACCGTAAATAGAAACTAACATGTTAAAGTGGATGGCGGGTTAATTCGTTATAATTATAAAGTTGTAAGAACTTAAGCAGGTTAGCGGGTCAACCATATTAACCCACCATTAACACGACTTATGTAATAAACGAGTTAAAATAGGTTGACACAAAACCTATTTAAACCCGACCCTAACCTGTATATTTCTATGTCGTTTTCGGATGAGGTTTGACAGCGTAATGAAAATTGCAATTCAAGTGACATTGTTATTGGTTGTTAGGAATCTTTTTACTTGTTTAGATTACATCTAATATTATATTTGTTTGATTTGTTTTCCTTTATTATCATCTAACCTTGTATATAATATGGGAAGATAGTTTTTGTTGGAATCTAACAATCAAGTTAGCCATTAACTCTTACGAGTACGCAACGGATATTGATCTAGTTTAGTTCATGTAATTAACACACAATAAATAAACAAATCAAGGAACATGAAAAGTAAATGGAAAACATACCATTGAAGTCAACAGCAAATGATTATGAAACAAAAGTGACTAAGTTGTCACCTCTACGAAAACTCACACAAACACGTCCAACAAGCACGCCCGGACGCTACTCCAACTTCACGTATAAACCAATACAACCTTTGTACTCCAAACTTACTGAAAAACCATCACCTAAACCCACTCTTGGAACAGAACCGAAAATCAGAGAATAGAAAATAGGGTTTAACCGAATTCGGTTGTACCACTGCTACAGTACCACCGAAATAGAGATCCACAAACCCTAGCTCGAATCCAACTATTGTCACACCTTAACAATATGTAAACCAACGTTCTATACCTACTGGATCAGATCTGGAATCAAACCACACTCGATTAACCTCAAAATAGTTAACCGAAATTGGCCAGAAAGGTATATGATAAACCAAAAATCAAAACTGCTTGATGAGGAGTTATGTTTTCGGCTGTTTTAAATGACGGAGAGAGAGCACGAATTTTATTGAGGGAAGGGTATATATATAGCCTTAAGTCCCTCACTCATGATAAGACTAAACCTCATGAGTTTAAGCCTTATCACAATACTTTTAACCCTTATCTTAAACTCTTCTCCTTATCACAAAGATACACCGAACCTAGACCCCCTCTAGAACCTTCATAAGTGGCCGACTACAATAGGAAACCACTAGGATCTTGTCTAGTCAATTTATTGTCTGAATGGTTTACTTTAGAAAGCGTATCGTGAAGCATCAAGCGTACTCTAAATGTTTTTCGTGTGTGCCCCCAATAGGCTTACACACTTCTAGTTGTGTTTGAGCTAATCCAACTCACACAATCCAACAGCTCCCACTTGGGAGTTGGAGTAGCAGACAGGCCATACACTAACGACGGAAACATCTAGCAACACTCACATTCATTTTTAAAACTAGAAGTGTCTGAGATCAAGTTTCATAAACATTCTCAGTAGCATGGTTATTTTATCTCTTGCTATAATCATCCCTTTGTTCAAATACCGTTAAACCATGGATATGGATCCTAACTCATTCCATATAGTTTAACTATTTAGATTCTCGTTATAGAATTTAATTCAGATATACCAAATGTAATCAAGAATCATCTTGCATTACCCTTTGGGTTCGGCCAAACAATTATCTGATTAATTCTGGAGAGGCGCCAATGGTATCATTCTGCACATCAAGTGGAGGAACAAATTCTTTGTTGAATACAAGTGTTGTGAATGCTGCTTCACATCACTTCTAATAATAGTCTTTATAACTACCATTTTTAGGACAGCGTTTGACTTAGAATTAAAAAGTGATATCCACACATACCAGAACTTGTTTGTATTCTCAAGTCTAAGGATGACTTAACTAACCATTTTGAAATTTTACTTATGACAACGGACCCATAAAGTAATTTTTGAAGGTTGAGGTGTCCAATACGCATCTCTTGTGAGTAACAAATGAGTTTGGTGGGAACCGTCCATATATTCAAAGAATATAACCAACACTCACATTTTCTTTATGTAACAATACTCCCATACTGTTAACCGACAATGGACATATTTAGAACGATAAATTATTCAAGGATTAAATATGCAAATATAGGATAAACAATTGTTATATGAATGAAAACAAATACCTCGTATCTTTATTCATCAGAAAATAAAATTGTCTTACAATCCCAATTATCCAAATAACTAATAAACACAGATTTACATGAGACTACTAGCTGGAAGCATTCTAATATTCTTAGTATGTTCTGAATGCTTTGAAAAAGCTAACACTTTAGTAAAAGGATCAGCTAAGTTGTCATCTGTGTGAACTTTTTCTAACTTTATATCACCAAATTCAATAACTTCACGAAGGTAATGAACTTTGGCACGGAAATGTCTAGCACCTTTAGTGATTCCAGATTCGTTAGCTATGGTAATTGCTCCAGTATTATCACAATACATACTTATGGGTTCTTCAATTGTGGGAACAACATCAAGCCCAAAAATAATTTTCCTAACCCAAACGGCTTCTTTAGAAGCATCATAAGCAGCTATATACTCAGCTTCTGCAGATAAAGTAGCGAAAATGCTTTGCTTGGCACTCTTCCAATCAACAGCACCTCCATTTAAAATGAACACATATCCAGTCTAAGACTTGAGGTCATCAACATCCGTCAGATATCCAACATCAATGTAGCAAGAAACCCTGAGCTCTTGTTTTAGATCACCTCCGCAAACTAGAAACATGTCCTTAGTATTCCTGAGATACTTCAAAATGTTCTTAACAGTAGTCCAGTGAAGATCACCTGGATTCTGTTGAGATTGGCTTGTTATGTTCTGAGCGAACGCAACATCAGGGCGAGTACATCTCACAACATACATAATAGAACCCACAGCCGAGGCATACGGAACATTTTGCATGCGCTTCAATTCAGCAGGTGATCTAAGCACTTTGACATTTTCTCGATATAAGCACTTTGACATAATCCAATTAACCGCCGTGATCTATCTCTGTAGATCTTGATTCCAAGAATATATACAGCTTCACCTAAATCTTTCATAGCAAAACATCTTCCAAGGTAGGATTTTACATCTTTTAACATTGGAATGTTGTTTCTCATGATTAATATGTCATCGACATACAAGATTAGGAAAGTGACATTACTCCCACTAGCTTTTAGATATACACATGGCTCATCACGATTTTGAGTGAAACCAAATTTCTTAATTTCATCATCAAATCGTTTATTCCATTGCCTTGATGCTTGCTTAAGCCCATAAATGGAACGCTTCAGCTTGCATACACGCTTTGGATATTTTGGATTGACAAAACCTTCAGGTTGCTCCATGTAAGCCTCTTCAGAGAGATATCCATTGAGGAAGGCATTTTTAACATCCATTTGCCAAATCTCATAGTCATAAAACGCTGCTATGGCTATAAGAATCCTAATAGCTCTAATGTCTGCAACAAGAGAGAAGGTTTCCTCATAATCAATCCCTGGGGTTTGAGTATAGCCCTTCGCCGCAAGAAGAGCCACTTGCTGCCAACGGTTTTGCCGTTAGGAGGAAGATCAACTAAGTCCCAAACTTCGTTGCCTTTCATGGATTGCATTTCCACATTCATAACACTCAGCCATAGCAGCTTTATATTTAGCGGGTTCACCAAGATCCCCTAACTCATGCTCCTCAGCATCGATGTATAAGCACATACGATTTAGGAAATTTCGTATCCTTGTGGACCTACGAATGGGAATGATATCACTTTGAGGTTCATCTATTTCTAGATCATCCTCTTCATGATGTAAGCTAGTGTCTATAGAAGGATGCGTATATTCTTCTTGAATAATTTCAAGATCTTCTAAACTCCCACTTACTTCTTGAGTTATAAGACTATTCTTTAGGAATTTAGCATTTCGAGCAACAAGTACTTTGTTCTCGGGTGGGTAGTAGAAGGAATAAACCATCATTTCCTTTAGGTATCCTACAAAGATACACTTAATAGACCTGGGTTCTAATTTGTCAGGCTTGGTAAGAGTATCTCGCTTAACAAGTGCCTCACAACCCCAGACTTTTAAGTAAGACA
>BQNB010019696.1:43816-66483 GCA_026074375.1 Tanacetum coccineum | reverse complement strand
GGTGCTTATATTTTGGATGTCACATGTTAAAGATTTGGTTGCATTACATTTTTTGATAAATTGTTATGAACGAATCTTGTAGAACAAGTAAAGCTTCGGGATTTTGTAACAAATACTTTGCTAAATCAAATGTATCGGTTTTTAAACGACTTTTTGGTCGTTCTTATATATATCTTGTGTTATTGATCTATGATGTATCATCCCCAGACCCATATTTCGCTGTGATCCATTTTGGGGGTGTTACATATCATGCATCAATAAGTTATAAACCTTCTTTGTGATTACACATCGATTCACCCTTGACCACTAAACTTTCATGTTCAGAATGTAAAACGAAGATAGGGTTAAGTTGTTCAAGGAAGAAAGGTCCTAACATTTAATTCATATACAATCTTTCTAAAATAATTTGACTATCGCTAAATGGCGATCGTGTTTGAAAAACAATCTTGTTCTTATCGTAGCAAAGTATATAAATTAAACATACCTATAACGGCTCCGAGCAGATTATGGCAATAGGTCATATAAATTAAGATAAAGACAATTGAAGCGGATCTCGCTGTCTACTCCACTTGCATATAGACAACAATAAACAGCGGCACAATACAAAATTAACAAAATGACAGTACCGTGATCAACACCGGTACGCTTTACTTTCGGGGAGCTTCTACGATTCTTTGGTAACCACTAAAGTCCAGTCTCGGGATCAACATCTATTGCAGCCACATGAGCATGCACTTGTTCCAACATCACTTGATAAAAAAACACTCATTGAAAAGTACTCATTGAATTGATTGCATCCAAACACATAGCTTATAACTAGAAAAATAAAAAATACTTCATGATTGATAATGAAAATCGAAGTAGGGTTCCATCAATAGAAAAAAAATTACCTCATGATTTTTCAAAACTTGTTGTGGATCTTTGACGAATCAACATTTTTTTGATTTACAGAACATTGTCAAACCTTGATCCATATCCTCAATGTTGGTTTTGATTTACAGAACATTGTTTAAAATATGGGATAATTTAAAGAAAAACTTATAATAAACATATCCACATATCATTGTGAAGAACAATAATATTATTAAAGCAAGCATAAAAAAAGTATAAGATGAATCGAACAATGATTAAACCAAAACACTAACCTCAATTGATAAGATGAATCGAAACAAAAATTAAACCAAAACATCATAGATCTCCAAAATAGTTGTTGGTAATTGATGATTATTATGTAATTGATGCATTGTTATTTTTATTAGAGGTAAATAAGCTCAAGTCTCTAATAATTTTTATGAATTTGATATAAATTGTATTGTGCAAATTATAGGGTCATTTGATTTAGGAAGAAATTAGGGCCAGGTTTATACGTGTAGGTTGAATTGGGGAAATGGGTTTTTGATCCAACGGTGAATAAAATATGATGTTTACACGTGGCATTATTACAGATTTTTTGTCAAGATCTTATCTTGACAAACCCACCTTTTATATAGATAGTATAGATGAGCATGTTTGCTTTTTTTCTTTTTTTTGGAACGGCAATTTGTGGCTACATGGCCCCTAGCCCAGAAGACGTAGCGAGCCCACACAACCAGGTTAGGTCCAGCTCATAAGGCAATGACACCCTTCCCTTTACACACGCGGGAGGAAACCCCTATCGCCCTAGACAAGACTCGAACATGAGGCCTTGCCTAGGAGGGTAAAACCTCCATACCATTGGATCAAATGCCCGTTGGTTGTTTGCTTTTGTTGTTGCTGACGTTTAAAAAATTATTTCTGTTTTTGTTGTCAAATTTTTTCATCAACGATATTAATGATTACTTATTTACTTCTAGAACTAATTTTCGAACAAGAGACAATCTGTGAAAGTAATTTGTGGCCGACATGAAAAGTGAATTTACGAAACAACTACATAAACAATTTTTGTAATTCACAAATTTTTTTGACGATACATCAAATGTATAAGTTCAACATTACATAATTCTATCCACATCAAACATAAATAGTGCTAGTAATGGTTATCTAGAAATAACGGTGATGGGGTTGTGGTCTCCTCCATTGATAATGCAAGTGTCTTTTGAGCCATGGTTTTTTGTTGTCCACAAATTAAAAATCTCTAGTCATTTTCTCTAGAGATCACAATTCAAGAGAATTACTTTGGAGATGTGATGATACGAACGTCCCAACTGCTTTATAGCACGATACAAAGAGGACAAAGCTCTCGAACACAAAAAAGAAAAAAAGAAAAAAAAAACCTTACACTTTTGAAAAATAATGCAACTGATAATTTTTTTAGAGAAATTCGTATATACCCAAAACAAATTTCATAATTTTATATTTACTTTAATGATAAGTTTCAATGTATATGTACAATGCTTTTAAAAAAGACATGAGAAAATATGAAATTATGACGTTTGTTTTGAGTATATATGGAATTTGAGTTGGGGGTAAGTGGGTAACGCAAGATATTTTGTGACTTACTTATTTTTATGAGATTGGAGAGCTAGGACGGTGACGAATAATGTGTTATTTGTCTGCTATCTCATCCTTCTCTGAATAACGCATCAATAACTAAAACCTCCTCTCTGGCAAAATACTAATAACATGTTATTCGTTTTTTTTTTCATTTTTAATTAACACAATACAAACTAAAATTGAAATACGATATATTAAAAATACGAATCGAAGTACAAATACGATACGATACGAAACAAACTAATATGAAAGTGTAGTTTTTTATCCGGGTTGATCATATGTAATGTGTTAGATAAAAGTGAGTATTTATAACTGAAAATGAGGGTTTTTTGAATAGTTTATGTTTCTAAACGTCACTCAACGTTCGATTTCTATAATGTTTTTACCAAGAACGCGTGTGATGGATCTGGCGAGGGCACATTTGGCGAGCCAATGGCGCGTTGGCCGGTGTGCTACAACGCGGCCATTGGTCCCAAATTTCGTTTACGGCGAGTGTTTACCACCCCTCACCCTGCACTCTTAAATTACAAGTAATACTTTCGTAGTTTTCTTATTATTCTTTTAATTTAAAATTTTGTTTTTATTATAAAACCGTGAAATAAAAAACAAAACATAAAATATAAAGTTTGATAAGTTAAAAGTAGTAAAATATGAAAATACAGAGCAAAAGACCATTAAAAATTGTCTTGTCATATTAATAAAGTGAGAAAAGTGAAAAAAAAAACACGAAACATAAAATATAGAAATTTACAATTACAAGTAAAAAATAGTAAAAGACGGAAGATTAAAAAAAATACATAAAAAACTATTTTGTTATGTCAATAAAGCTAGTGAAAAAAAGACATGAAGGGTTAAGGATGCCAATGCTACACACCTTTGTTTTATGGCTTATTTTGTATGTCTTAATCAAAACCAATTTGGGGGGTGTTTGAGATTGCTTATTAAAAATAAATTATGCGTTTTGAAAATGAATAATCAGATAAACAGCTTTTAAAAAAAGTGGTTTTAAAATGTATTGTTTGGATTTGATTATGATTTAAATATATTAAAATTATTATACATATATATTAATCAGTAAGATTACCCCCCCCCCCCCCCGAGGCATATTTATTAACTTTCTCGGGTTGACCCAGGTGACCCGCTCCGGTTCCTTTTTTTATTAACTCATAACACGTTGGGGGTACGTGTCACCCCTACCAAACACACACACATAGTGCGTATATGCCTCTTTTCTCTGGATCATTCATCCACCGTTCCCAGAGATTAACATCGATCATTGTGATGATGGTGGTTTGCACGTGTCGATTCCAAGATCTATACCATCATACCGGTCATCAGAGGTTTATATACACCGTTTGTTTACGGTGGTTTTCTTGAGAAGGCCTGTTGTTGCATTTGGGTATGTTCATGTATCTATTGCTTTTATCTTACTTTTATGAATGTGGATTGAATTGTTGATTATATTAGGGTCTAATTAATTATTGATGATATTGTTTTTGGCTGAATTGCGCTCCATTCTTTGTTGTTTTCTTTTGAGTGCTTATTCAGTTGGTGCATGCATTCTGATTGATTAGTTGTTGTTTTGTTTCTGCGCGGCTTTACCTATCGATGATCGGTTTAAAACACACAGATTGCAGAACATGTAAAAAAATCTAATACTATGTGTTTGGTTGGATTTTGGGCAGGTTTGGCCGAGGCTGAGAGCTTGATGCCGAATGGTGTTTTGCTTGGCTTATGAACACAAATCGGCTGGCTTATGCTCCTTCGATGCCGCCGCTCCTTTCGTTGCCGCTATCCATAGCGTGCGATGATGGTTGCAGGTGCGTGACGATGGTGACGGGCTCATAGGCCACAAGATAAGCTGACACGTAGTATATTATATCATACTATCTAATTAAAAGACAGTCGTCGCATTATTGTGACCCTTTTCTATGGACACTATGATATAAACAATAGGCGATGATGATGATTTTCTACTGTTGTGTTTTTTGTGAGCCACGGTTTACAAACACCTGTATTTTGGCGAGGTAACCACAGCTAGACTGTGGTTGCAGCCATTGACGGTGTTTCGTATGGTTCCCACACTAGCGGATCTGAGCCTCATAAGTTTATAACTTGAATAAACACGTGAAGCTGCTTATACCAAATTAGTTCTGAAAAGCATGATTATTGCAATGCATTCTAGCTAAAAGCGTAACCATTTGCGGTTTAGCGAGGCAACGTACTGAGGTGAGAGGGTTGGTATAATGGAGGTGAAAAGATGAGAGGATGATCGGTTATACATGGGTTACTTTACAAACGAAAACAGCTATTGTTGATTTGATGTTGGGATACACGAGGCAATGATGAGTTTAGGGGTAGGGAAGCTTAAAGACGAGGTCGTCTGCACCTTGGCACGACAACTTACTTAAGTTGCAGCCATGGTGGACGTTCTTCGCTTCGCTACTCTTCTGAGCCTCATATACGTTGGCGTTTTATCTCTTCCAGCCCAACGCAGGTCGAGTCGACTCTGGCAATGGGATCAGGTACATGAACATGTTTGATGCACAGGTCAGGTTACTCTTCTTTCCTTTTGAAACAATGTACACGTCTTGATTAAAATTTATCGCATTTATAATTTTATGGCATCAACCGTAGCAAAAACCCATTAAATGAATGCAGTGCAAATAAATCAACGTGTTGATCATGCATAACAGAATGAACTATGCTCAACAACCAAATTTAGTAATTGTTGTAATAGCATTTTGTTATTGATGTATCCATTGTGGGCGATGATGACGCTATTGGAGTGGGTGGAATCGACCCGTATCTTGGCGGGGCAGCACGTCATTGTGCTTGCAGCCATGGCGGGTCGCATACCCTTTTCTCCTGTCCCACACTCACAAATCTGAGCCCAACATTTTTGGAACTACAATTATTGCATTTGTCTATTTTTAGGATATGCAGCAAAAACGTTGACGAATCTTACTAGATGATAGTATTTAGTGTGTTGGTCTGCTAATGTCGCTACACCTTATGGCCTATAAATGCTCGATCCGCCTTAATCGATAAGACTGAGAGGCTTTTTGTTAAAGCAAATCCGAGGTGTTTGTACTTTCTTCCAAAAATTCATACTTCTGCCTTCCGTTTGTGTGTGCAGGACACAATAAAAGTGAGTAGCAGTTGCTGTGATCTTCAAAGGGATTGAAAGCTGAGGTTTTAGTTAGTCGCTGCTTTAAGGTAATCACAAGTAATCTTTTAGATTGGAATCAATGGATCACAACGCTTTAATAGGTTAAAAACTAATGTTTAGTAGATGTGGAAACTAGCCGGGTCTCCTAAACATGAGCCAAAAGAAGGGGAAAAGTATAAATGACAAAAATTTGAAACAGTTAAATTTTTCATGATATCACTGCTCTTTATATAATAGTTATTAGATTAGAAATTTTGGTGGAAATGTCAGAATTTAGGTCGTTATCAAATATATCTCTTGAAATCAAATCATATTAGTTTTGAATTAAAGTGTTTGATTCAGGACTACATGTGTCGAAATCCGCCGCCATTCTTACAACATTCAAAAATTTGCCCTGATGTAGGCATACATGTGACGATAGACAAAATGATTCCACACACATTCCCAACTTACGAAATTGTGCAGCAAAGTGATGCAGCAGATGGTACTATGTTTGCCAACACATTTTTTAAATTTCCACATTCACTTATTTCTAATTGTTACTTATGTTTGGTATTTTTGATTTACTCAGGTGTTGGACACCAATTGGTTGAGCAATCTGAATCAACGTTGGTCAGGGGACTAGGCCTTTGGCGCGATTTTAAAAAGCGTCTCATCACCAAAGGTTCATTTACAACTGACTCTGAACCCACTTCTTCTGATAGCAGCACTCGAAAAAGGAAAAACCCGTCCGTTATAACAACTGCAAGTAGCCAGGACATTGACATTCCAAGACGCTTCCATTAACAGCTTCCTACGAGATGACAGTCCGTCTTTTCATGCGACTGTAAGTTTCTGAATTCGTTTTTGACCATTTAATAAAAGATATCGTTAATCACCCCTCTCAAGGCTCTCATTGGAAAACCCATACATTAAATACTTTGAAAAATATGATCTTGAATTTTGTTGCAGCATGACATTTAATATCCCTGCGCCCTTGCATAAATAATGTACAGAATTCTCCTTGCATCGTACCCCTTAAAACAACTAACAAACATGTGCTTTTAAACGCAAGACAATTATTTGGTACTTAGATTTGTGAATTTTCACATTATTCAGTGAGTATGTGATATGAATGTATGTGATATGAATGTGGTAAATTGAATATGCAACTTCAAAACTGATAAGAGTTTGGTTATTATGTTTGTTTTGCCTATTACAAACTAGATGGATCTTGAAAACATCCTACACTTATAGGTCTAACTGCAGTCAATTTTGATGGAACTAAAAGGGAAACATTAGAGCATACGTTTAACAAATGGAGTTATATCAGCAATATCACAAATGCGCATCTAATCTTACACGTGTGCAGAGACATAGTAAGCTATAAAAATGACATCAAATAATGCTTATTTTTTTTAATTCCCTCCATCACTGTTTCACTACAATAAGAGGCTGTAGTGATAGAATTCACAGCCGTGGTAGTTAAACTGGTGAATTTGCAGTTCATTGGTGCATTTACTTTGTTATTTCATTATTGATGTAC
Source organism: Tanacetum coccineum (assembly GCA_026074375.1). Classification (NCBI taxonomy): domain Eukaryota; kingdom Viridiplantae; phylum Streptophyta; class Magnoliopsida; order Asterales; family Asteraceae; genus Tanacetum; species Tanacetum coccineum. Next base: position 59,314 of record BQNB010019696.1, on the reverse strand, counting down.
TCGGTACTCCATATAACTCACGCTGCAACAACATCATGTTGACTTGAACTTAGAGCCACGATATATGCATCCACCGGTCTTTAATGTCCATTGTTGATAAAACTTTGTTTAATTCTTTTAGGTGCGAATTTCTATGGGCATAGATAATGAAGCAGCAACTTCAATGACACGTGTAGCCGAAGACGATGAAACACGGAGGTTATTACATGTACTGTTACTATATTACCGTATCTCTAATTTACTATTTGATTCTACGTCATTCTGTGTAAAATTGTTGCATATCGCATTTGTATCGGGTTCTTAATGGTTTCTAGCTTTTTTCATGTTTCATTTGACAATTGCAATTTCTAAACAACTTTTTTGCATACCATATTGTTTAAGAACGGTTGATTTTTAAGATTTTTTTAAGCAGCCTCATATATATGCTATTTTAAAATTGAACCTTTCAGCTTATAGTTAAGTCCTCTAGTAATGTGATATTGATAGAGTTAATGGCTTTACTATTGCATAATTTCAGGATTGAAACTGGATACAAAACGTACAACTTTTGTATGAGGTAAAGGGCATTCATTATACATATTTCATTTTAGCCCCGCGTTCCGCAGCGAAGCGCGAGCTAAAAACCTTGTTATCTATAACTGTCACATCCACATGTTGATATACTAACTACCTAACAAAAAGAGGAAAAAGACAAGATTGACCACAGTGTAGCAACAAAGAATTAAAAGAAAGTAATATAAGAAGGGTAAGTTTGTAATAATGTTATGAAGAGAGAATTGCGTTTCATAAAAGCAAGTCTCTACCAATAGCCACAAAACGACGTTCTAAAGCCCATTAAACGCGATAAATCAATTATCAGTTTATACTTGCCAAACACTTCAAATGAATTATTTGCGTTTTCGAAATGCGATAATCAAATAATTTGTACCAAAACGCAATCCCAAACACCCTCAAAATATGTCTAACAACCGATAAAGAAAAAAGCTACTTTGTCCACATTAACAATATCGTAACGAAACAAAAATATTGTTCATCAGTCACAATTATGTGATAGGTTTCGGTTAATATATTTTTTAGTTAATCAACTAAGCATGTTTAGACTTTTGGCCGTTTAAAGTTGAACGTGAACAATTATTTAAGACATCACATTAACAACGTGAATATTTATTTTCAAACAGAAAGATAAGTAAAAATATTTAGACTAAACACAATCTTCACCACTCATCCCACATTCACCTCATAGCCACATCACAATTTAATACATCATTAATTTCATCACTTTTCACCCACAATGATCAGCACTTCCCTCTTCACCATTAAAAATACACATTTTACAAAAAATACTCCACAAAATATATCTTTTTTCTTGAAACTTAAATTAATGTAGTTTGCCTAAATTACCAATAAGTACCTCGTAATACACCTTAAGTTTGATCAATTTTAATTCTAACAACTTTTTCAAAAAGCACACACTATAAATTAAAAAAAAAAACACCCGTTTTGTATTTCAAATAACGCATGCTTTGCATCACGGGTCGAACCAAAATCACGATTTCGCAAGTGTAATTATTTGTGCTACACATCGTCGCTTTGCGTGAGTATTCGTCTAGCGCTAATAATAACATTTCACGGGGGCACAAACACACGATACCTGAGTGATGAACCGGGCTCACCACTTCCTTTCTATCTTCTTTGGATCACACGTGACGGGGGTACACAGTGGTTTTAATGGGGTGGCGCGTGACAAGTGGCGGTGGCGGTGAAACATCAGATTGCAAGCGACCTTATGAGGGTGAAAATGAGCCGAGTTGAGCACGAGTCTGTCAAAGCTCAAGCTCGGCTTGTTTATATTTTAGAAAGCTCGAGCTTGGCCTCTTCCACCCTTGTTTATACTTATGTTGAAAACAAGGTACCAAGTGTAGCAACCATATTTGAAAAGTGTAAAATTCAAGATTGTCAACCACAAGGTGTGTAATAATTAGTGGGTCCAAAACTGGATTCTTGCTGAAAAGATTTGCCATAAAATGCAAAACATCAAAACTAAATTTGCTTTGCTTGATGCTTCTGCATCAATTTCATAATCAAAATCAAATTTGTGGACCTCAATTTCCTACCCATCTTCCATCTTTATATCAATAAAAGCAACAATCCAATGATCCATTCCACATTTTCATTCAAACCCCATTTCACAAATCTTGAAAAGATTTATAATGTCTCTCACAATTAAACTCACACATTTCAATCTTTTAACAAAAACCCATAATCAAAATCAAAACTTTAAGACACCCATATACCATAACAACAAATTAAGCAAATCTTTTTTTGTGGGTAGTGCCAAAATCACTAAAAAAATGTTGGGTCATGTTGTAAAAAGCTCACTAATTGAACCTGATGGTGGGGTTCTTATTGATTTAATAGTTAAAGAGAATGAAAAAGATTTGAAGTTTTTAGAAGCTGAAAAAATGATGAAAATTGGTTTAAAAAAGATTGATTTGGAATGGGTTCATGTTATAAGTGAAGGTTGGGCTAGTCCTTTAAAAGGGTTTATGCGCGAAAATGAGTATTTGCAAACTTTGCATTTTAATTCTTTGAGGATTGATAATGGGAGTGTGGTTAATATGTCTTTGCCTATTGTGTTGGATATTGATGATGAGACTAAAGAGAATATTGGTAGTGCTAATGATGTGGCTTTAGTTGGTCCTGATCAGACTATTGTTGCTATTTTGAGAAGGTTTGCATTTTATATTCTGCAAGTTGGTTGTGTTATTTTTTTTAAAGTTGTTTTGAGTTTAAGTGTTGACTTGAGGTGTTATTTAGATGAATGTAGGATTATGTGATTGTGGCTAGTTCGTTTATTCTGCAAGTTGTGATGATTAGTTAGACTTTATAGGGTGTTTGGATGTGAAATCAAAATGGTGCAAATGTGCAATAATCTGTTTTTGAGTGTTTGGGCGAACTGATTAGAATTATGTTTATGATTTATTTTGTTTTGAGCAGCAACGATTAAGCACTTGATCAGCATTTTGATTCTTTAAATCACTTACAAAAAGTACTCCCAAACGCCCACTTAAGATGCGAGCTCAGCTGCGGCAGTAATGTCTCAAATTACTTTATTGTGATTTCAAAGTACATCCAAACGCCCCCTTATGATATGCATTAGTTGTGACTTTCCAGGACATAATTTATCTTTTTCTCGAGGAAGTTGTTGGATAGCACATTTGTGAATCTCAATTAATGTTAGCATCTTGATACAGATTTCACAAGACTTAGCCGAACAGTTGGGGATATAGAATTATGGATTTGATTTTAAGCTCAGTAATAAATGTTGATTCAGATTTAATATCCGCAAACGTCTACCCATATAGCGTACTTATATTTTCTACCAAGACATGCAAAGTTAGCAACTTTACCATCTTTTCCTCACATTTTGCAAAATTGTCAACTTTACTGACCTGCGTCTATTTCTTTTGGTGTCAGCATTGAGATATACAAGCATAACAAAGAAGAAAGGATAGCTAGAACATGGGGAACAACAGCTCCCGGATTACCTTATGTCGAAGAAGTAATAACTCCTGCTGGAAATTGGCTCATTGGTGGAGATTTAGAGGTGTTGTCTCCTATAAAGTACAATGATGGTCTTGATCACTATAGACTCTCTCCCAAGCAACTTCGTGAAGAATTTGACCGTCGTCAAGCTGATGCAGTTTTTGCTTTTCAACTAAGGAATCCTGTGCATAATGGGCATGCGTTGTTGATGAATGACACACGTAAGAGACTTTTAGATATGGGTTACAAGAATCCAATTCTTTTGCTTCATCCGTTAGGGGGTTACACAAAAGCCGATGATGTGCCATTGGATGTTCGCATGGAACAACATAGCAAGGTACTCTTTACGCTTTCCTTACAAAAATTTACTATAAAATATCAATTTTTTGGTGCATGAAAACAAAAATTACATTTTTGAAACTATCTACTAATTTTTTCATTGTTGCATATCTATTTTCCAATTAATTAACATTTTGGAGAATTTGATCTTCTTCAGGTGTTAGAAGATGGAGTACTTGACCCTGAGACTACCATTGTGTCTATATTTCCATCGCCAATGCATTACGCGGGTCCAACTGAAGTACAATGGCATGCTAAGGCACGTATAAATGCTGGTGCAAATTTCTACATTGTGGGACGTGATCCTGCTGGGATGGGGCATCCTACTGAGAAACGAGACTTGTATGATCCTGATCACGGTAAAAAGGTGTTAAGCATGGCTCCTGGTCTCGAGAAGTTGAATATATTGCCATTCAGGGTAAGCCTTCAGATAAACCTCTTGCTGGATTGCGCAAACTAGGGAGTTTTATCAACCTGTTTATGTGAAAGTGGGTCAATTTGGTTTATGTTTCTTGCTAATGGGTAAATGGTTTAAAAATATAGCTTATAACAAAAGAAGTGAAATGGGTTATAAGTTGGGGATGACATAACTAAGTGTTTCCAACACTTCTAAGTGGCTTTATGAAAAATATATATAATATTTGTAGTAGTAATTTTGTAATTGTATATATTAAATAAATTCTTTAAGATATATATGAGAAGAAGACAAAAAGTTTTGGCGGACCTGACTCGTTAACCCGAATCCATTCATCTCAATGTAGCTTCGAGTTTCTAAAAAAACAAAAACCATTAACCATTATGGCTTTATCCTGTCATCTATAGATAGCTCTGAGAAATCAGAAAAATAAAACCATGACATAAAACTTACATTATTTTAAATATCTTGTTGCTTATGATAGATTAATAATTTTACGTAATGTTAGAAGTCAATATTGAGCTCTGCATGTTAAATTTTTTGTTTTATGACTGAAAATTCATATATTGTTTAGGTAAATATCAGTTAATATTGGTTCTAAGTCGTGTTGTCTGGTTTTATTACTCTATAGTCAATATTCATATAAAAATGTCTCTGAATGTACTAATTATTCTTGCAGGTGGCAGCATACGACACAGTTGCTAAAAAAATGGCTTTCTTCGATCCTTCACGCGCTAAAGATTTTCTTTTCATCTCTGGCACTAAGGTATGCAGTTAAACCTTTGAAATCACATATTCAACAGGCTTGTTATTGTATCTTGCTGCTATGTTTGTCTCAAACCCATCTGGAGATATAACTGGGGAGTTTGGATCTGCATTCTGATACTGGTTTAAATTGGTGGGACTTGTAGTGTCTCGTTCTTTGTTTTTTGTCACAGGAATGTTCTTTTTGATCATTATATGTATTAGTATAAGCAGCAAAAGCATGTCCAAACATTTTCTCTAAAAACCTGTTTTATCATATCGAGTTTCTATCCAAAATGATATAACCACTTTCAAAACGCACATCCAAACACTCCTTTAGATAGTCTCCTCTTGAATAGTTGGATAGAGAGCAACCCTTCTTTGATGAATTGCTCACGGGCTTATCTCTCTCAATTTATGATCGTGTAATATCCCTATAAGTGATTTAATCGCTTCTCATACAGTCTCTTCCTTTGCGCATTGGCTCGATTAGTTCACAATTTATTGAAACAGTTCCATCCATCATGCATTATAGTCTTTAATATTTAACTAAAATGTTGCTCTATGCATCACTATGGAAAATAATAGCTAAAAGACTTGGATCTACTGCTGTTTCAAAGTAAATAACGACACGTGCTAATGCAACTTTGTTTTCACTTTATTTCAGATGCGGACTTATGCAAGAACAGGAGAGAGCCCGCCAAATGGTTTTATGTGTCCTGGAGGATGGGATGTTCTTGTCAACTATTATGCAAGCTTGCAAGCTGAAGAAGCAACACCAGCTGCAGTATCTGCTTAGAAATATTTGAGTTATAGAACCGTTTCTAGCCCAAAACAGGGCATCCACACAACGTTTTTAAGTTGTGTTTTTGCTTATCTTATTTAGTTTGTTTGTTTGAGTTTTCAACTTGCTTGATAATTGTTCTTTAGCATCCCTTAACTAGGTTGTATTCAATCGTTTTAAAAGATCCTTCAGATATAGAATGGCTGTTTTGGTCTTATCTCTTTTAATGTTCAAGTTGAATGTTATCACAGGTTGGCATGTCTTGTATATATTTCGTTGATAAGTGCTATATTTACCTTCTCACCAGAAAAAAAAAATTGTTATCGCAGCCGATCCTATTGTATTCAAATAAGCATGATGCTAGTTTAAAATGTATGTTTCCTAGAAGTGGTAAAAGTACTGAGACGAAACTGGTGAGGCTGGGTTGCCTGCAAATATCGAGTTTTTAAGTTAAAAGAAGTATTCTCGACTGTCTGATAAGAAAACTATGCTATTACAATGATCATATAAGCTTTTAAGTAACACAATTTAGGATATAATCACTTTCACAAAATGCTTGTGGCTCTCATCACCCAAAGTGTGAGAGATTTCAAGTTCAAGTTCCCTTAGGCGCAAACAACCATAAAATGATCACGCTAACCGTCTAGAAAGGATGACTTTATCGGGTTTGAATTTGTGTGATGGGTTCAAACCTTGGATCAATTAATCAAAAGTTCGGAAACCATGGTTAAAAGGAAAAACAATTTAAGATACCATATGTAATAATTAAAATAATTAATAAATGAGTTTTTTTTTACCCACACGCAGCCACGGGATAAAGAGAATACCCGATTGACTTATTATGTCGGCCTATGTACATGTTAGTTTAGATTTACAGAAACTTATGTAATATTTATCAACTTGAGTTTTTTTAGCTCGTTTAAGTTTCTAGACTTGAATTACCAAAGTCATAATAAGCCGACAACATGAAGTATAAGCCTTTTCATGTTCATGCAAGTCAATGCCTTAACAAAATAAGCTAATTCAAGCAACCTCCAAATCAATATTTTGTAGTTAGATAATAACGACTTATATAATTCAAATAGTTAAAATTCGAATGATACAAAACTTTAGGAGTAAACGTGAAAATTAAACAGTACAAAATCAAGTTTTTATCATATGTAAATAGATTATACATATCAAAGCAAATCAAGAAACGTTTGAGTTAGGGTGCTACTATAAAGAAACTCTAGTTTATTTTATACAAGTAATACTCTTCTAACCTTTCTATTTTATAACACATTTTTTTATCATTGTTCCGTATTTTTTGCCACTTATTAAACTTTATATTTTATGTTTCGTACTTTTAATTTTATAAAAGACAAACAAAATTATTTAAAAAAAAGGAAATTGAAAAAAACATAGGGGGTATTATTGGTGTTTTAGGGGTACCGTAACCCATCCTTTTAGTTTATGGATATATATAAAAAAACGGATGAAATCGTAAAATAACGGACTAAATCGTAAAAAAAACAGACGAAAACCTAAAAAAACTGACGAAAACGTGTAATTCAAAAATCCCATATAAAGTTGGGCATATGCCCATACTAGCCCATCAATTATTATTGATGGGCAAAAATAGCCCATAACTTAAAAGAAAAAAGGTCCATTGCGCCCATAACTTAAAAGAAAAAGGATCTATTACGCCCATAACTTAAAAAAAAAAGGGTCCATTAGGCCCATGACATATGGGCAAGATTTGCCACCTCTAGTTAAGACTCATCCTAAAACATCATTTGTACACCTCATGTTTTGTTATTTTTTTAATTTTTTTTTATATTATAAAACTATGAAATGGAAAGAGCGGAACAAAAAATATAAAATTTAACAAGTTAAAAGTATTAAACCGATAAAAAATACGATACCTATAGTGATATCATAGGTTTATATCCAATTGACGAGTATACAAATGTACGAGTATCTAGGTACCAATAATTCTTTGTAGGTTACATGTACCTCCTTATCAATGGGTGTATGAGTGGAAACAATTACAATATGTGTTCTTTTGACAAAAGAATTACTGCTCCGATAGTTATTAGTTTATTCTTCACACAGATTAGTACAAAGAGTTATCTGTGTGTTTGGGGAGGGGCTTATTGGAGCTTGGGTTTTTAAAATAAGTCGGCTTATTTAAGTCGGCTTATAAAATAAGCCTCGTTTATCACGCGGACTTATGAAGTCATAAGCTTCTATAAGCCCAAGCCCCATAAAAAGGGCTAAAAACTTTAGCCCGGGGCTTATGAACCATAGATTCCATATTTACCTACAAAAATATTTAACACATACAATAAAACTCATTTAATTATGTCATTTTTAGTAATTTTTCAATAATAAGCCCCAGCCCATTTAACAAACAAGTTTACAAAAATACAAATTTTAATTTCGGCTTATAATATAAGCCTTAGCCCCAGCTCCAGCCTCAACCCCAGCTCCAGTCCCAACTCATTTTGCCAAACATACCCAAACTATCAACAACAACCTTGAAATCAAAATACATCTACTTAGAAAGACACCCAAAATGAGTAATCGACAAATATTTTTTTTGAAATTCTTGCTCTCTCACTAAGATTCAGACTACTTACAAACACAAAATGTATATTTATACAAAGTTATCAACTTTGGACAAATTTTCATATGTTTTAGACAACTAAAAATGTTTCATCCTTATGTATTTTAGTGTTCTTTAGCATATCCCACATCGACCAATACACAAACTAAAGAACAATTTATGTAGACTATTTGCAAAACAGCTCTCACTTGCTGATAGCACTTGCCTGTAACTGAAGCGAGGATATTAAAATGGTTGGACGTGAGTTATCCCGGTCTGGTTAGTTTCGCTGGGACAAATATACATCTGGCTTGGCTTATTCCAGTTGCGAGTGGATCATGTGGCTTAGCGAAAGCTCGTTACGCGGCTTACTACTCGATGCGAAAGTTTAGGTTACGTGGTTCCTAAAGTAAAGGGCACTGTTTTAGATGCTACTATTGCATCTTTATTGTTCTATAAATAAAGGCCCCACCTCATATAAATGAAGTGTGCCTTTTTTAAGTAAAGCTCTGAATTTTCATACTCTCTATCGGTTGAAACTCTTGTTTCTGAATAGGATATCACTATCGATCACTACTATCTCAATTACAATACAAAAATATACAATACCAAGTTCCCATGCAAATTGTAGGGGACTTGAATATTGAATTGTGATGGTAATTATAATGGTAGGGTCTTGGTATTGTATGTTCTTGTATTGTGATTCAGATAGTGATCGATATTAATCCGTTATTCAGAAACAAGAGTGTCAACACATAAAGAGTATACAAACTCAGAGATTAACTCAAAAAGGCACACTCCATTCTATGAGGCGAGGCCCCTATTTATAATACAATAAAGATGCATAGTAGCATCCAAGGCGGGGGGGGGGGGCAGGGCGCACTAGATACACTAATCCTACAGTAGCTAATGCCAAACTACAGCCGTACATTATTGACTATATACATTATTACTAAATTACAACCATCACACACACTGAAGAAAATCATCTAAACAGTTGGGCACATTAAACTAAGTCATACTGCCATACACAGTGGCACTTATTGTCATTAATTTAGAAACAATTTAAGAATCACTATTATTGATTTTTTTTGTTTTATTTTCCATCATTGTGCGCTTGTTTGTTGTAGAATAGGTTTCGTAACGATGTCTTGGTGCTCGAGACCTGTGTTTGCATAATAGACTTTTGAAGTCATTAATCCTCCATCATCGGTGATTCGTTGGTTTCCTCCGAATAATATTGACAATGATGTCTTGGAGTTCTTGATAGATATATACATAATTGTTTCTTAGATCATTCTGTAGTAATCTAATGTCCTAGAAAGGGTTTCAATGTGGTCTTCAAAGTCTGTTACTACCTTTTGCTGGTATTCACCGATTTTATCTAGGAAATATGTGTAGACTAATAAATTATTTAAAGAGTAATTAATTCTGACTTTTTCTATTTGTCATGTTTCTGTTTCTGGTCCTATCTTTGATGATCCTGTGAACGCTTCTGCAAGAGAGAATGCTAGTTGATCGAGCGTGGGTGTTACATGTTCTATTTCATCTCTGGTTGGGTAGTCTTTATTGCTTACTCCGAGTTGTGCCACAATCATTGATGGGACTAAGAGTTTTTGTTCCTTGTCGGATATTGGGTAACTAGAATGCATCTTCAGATATAACTCTCGTCTTTTTGTAAAGAGATCGTTGTAACCTTTAATGACGCCTTGCACCTTTGATGGGAATTCTTGCAACTCTTTATGATTGTCGCCGTTTATATATAATGTATCTATTAGTCCATGAAAAAAGTAGTCGTAGACATCCATTGGTGATGATTCTGGGACCATTGAAGGGTATCTATCATGACTGGGCAATAGCAAGTTCCCATATAGTAGGAAAAAGTGTCACACATAAAAGCTACCCTACAAAAGAAGCAGCAGAACGAGCCCTTAGGGAATCATACAAGACAGTTTCAACGTAAGATGTACAAAAATCACAGCGATTTGTTCCTATCAATCAACATTTGCAGAGTCAAACAACAAAATTAAATGTAGTGAACAAGATGAAGAATATACTACCATGAAAAGAAAGGAGGAAAGAAAACCAACATCAGAAAAAAATTCCCGAAGGGTTCTGGGATAGCCTTATTAATTACAATGAAGTACACACGACTAAGCTTTTCTACCCAAAAAGAAGAAGAGTCGGACCCAAGGCAGTATTTCTTCCAAAAGCATCACTAGTGGATATATACGAATACTTTGTTCACGGGCTAATAAATACATTATATATCGACGGTGAAAATCATAGAGTGTTGCAAGAATTCCCACCAAAGGTATAAGGCGTCATCAAAGGTTACAATGATATCTTTGCAAAGGGACGGGAGTTATATCCGAAGATGCATTCTAGTTACCCAATATTCGACAAGGAACAAAAACTCTTAGTGCCATCAATTACCGTGGCACAACTCGGAGTAAGCAATAAAGACTACCAAACTAGAGACGAAATAGAACATGTGACACCCACAATCGATAATCTAGCATTCTCTCTTACAAGAGTGAATGCAAAAACATCAAAGATAGGACCAGAACCAGGACAATCGGAAAAAGTCAGAATTAATTACTGTTCAAAGCAACAGAATTTATTAACTAACTCACATTTCCTAAAGTGTATTGAATATTGAATTGGATGTAATTATAATGGTAGGGGTTTGTATTGTATGTTCTTGTATTGTATAGAGATAGTAGCGATATTGACCCGCTATTTAGAACAAGAGTTTCAACAATAGAGAGTAATAAGGCGAGACCCCTATTTATAATACAATAAAATCAATAGTAGCCCTATAGTACAAAACACCCACCAAAAACGCGTGTCCGCAGCGGAATATATCCGGGGAGTTACTTCATATACAACACGCTAGATATAAGAGACGTCCTCTAAATGTGTCGTTTGTAAAACAACTCGAGTTGATTTTTTCTGAAATTGAAAAATAGTTGTTTTTTTTTCCCCCCCCCCCCCCCCATATTGCATCACAATGAAAAGCGTTGAACAACACAACGTATTTATCATTTTGTAGAAATCCAAGTATCAAATCTTGTTAATTTAGACTCCAATGCACATCAGATAATCCAAGCATCTAATTCACCTGAGAAAAACATGCTTAAAAGTGTCAACATAAAGTTGGTGAGTGCTTAGGTGGTTTTAAATATCAATGATAAACCAACGGTTCCAAAGTTGTGTATGACCATTTTAACCCCTTAAATGTCGCTTCCAAAATATTATGTATGATTTTCAGAAATCAAATATTTGTAAAGTATGCATGACCGTTTCAAACCTTGTATGCCTCCCAAACTGTATTGAATAAAGTCATAAATTTCAAGAGTTTGTAAAATATTCGACCATAGTTCAATCCCCAAATAGCCACAAAAACGTATGTATGAATGGACCTCTTTGTTCAAAGTATGCAGACATCAAAACCATCTCTAAATATTCCAAATATTTTATGTAAAATGTTATATAGTTAGGACCATACACAAATTTCCCGTTCCGTGATAATCCATCACAAGTGCAAACATCACAAAAATGTCATTATTACGTTTCCTAAGCCCATGAACACTGAAGCTCGACATAAATGTAGATACCATATAAATGCCTACCATGCCCATTTGATGTTCTAAACTCGAAACATCCATTGATCCGCCAGTTGTTGTTATACTTCGTTTCCTACTCATGATAGCAGAGTCCCCCAACGGAGGCGTCACCCCCAAATAATCTATTTATAACACCCGACACCGCGCTCACTCACCAGGTGATTTACAATTCATGATAAGTTGGGCCATTGGGTTATTCGCGACGTAGGCAAACACTAATCAATTTGACAACTACATCTATGCAATTGACAGTTCATGATAAAGGGGCTCAACTTGGGTTATCGCTACTTAGGCAACACGTAATCATAATATAAAATTGATCCACTTGTGTCCATTTATAAAACAATGCATGTTTTCACTCCAAAAATATATAAAACATTTATCCATAACGAGTAAAAGTGAGGCTATGAAACTCATAATATCCTTTAAAAACAATCACATTGTTAGTTTGTAGACAAGGATGTATTCCCCCTCGCGGGTTTATAAACATTCAAAAGATTGAAAAGCGAGGTTATGAACTCACATTGATGATGAAGAACGATTGACAGATAGGCATCTAATATGCACAACACGAACGGAAGACGAAGCGGCTCGATCGAGAAGTTGCAACTAATCTTAACGGCTAAGATCCACTAGCCTAGGATAATGTATTTGGGTTTCCCGATGAATGGTTGCATCAACGCGACACGTTGATTTAGATTTATATTTAAAATTGTAATATCTTGGTGGTTGGTTAAATAAATAAATTGAAATATACGTAAAGTGTGTAATATATATTCTTTATATATTACATATGAAACATAAACCCTTATATAATTCATACCGTGAATTATATAACATGACAAACATTCCAACGATTAATGAAAAGTATATAAAGTTTTGCAAGTATTATATAATAAGAAGGTGTAAATAATTAACCCAATTGGTTTGACACCAATTCAATTAAACAACCGATGTTTGTAACAGTTTATAACCATTATAAAATATAAAATAATATTTTATAAATTATATTTCGTTTCTTCGACGGGTCGCGTCTAAAACAGTTCGTTTCATTGTAAAGGTATAGTTTTCGTTCATTGGTCGGGTTATTGTATAATACAAGTTAATGTATCTTTTAAAATATAATCTTGGTCCCCTTTATCGGTTTCTAAAATGATAGCAGTTTTAGTAAAACATTACTAAATATAGAAATCTATATAAATTTCGCCATGACCTTTCCGTTTATAAAACGATCCCAAGTCGAACGACTTTGTTGCAAATCCACTTTCCCAATTTAATTTAATAGAAAACATTCTAACAATTCAAGGGTGTTTATTAATTATCGTTTAATAAACATTATTTCCATATTATAACTTCGTTACGAATCATAGTATTTTATATTCGTCACCAGTCTAATATAATGTATCTGAAAAATAATAATTAGTCACATTTATTTAACCAATAAACCACCGGTCCGATTTTAATATTTATATCTAATCTTGATATATTTTTATTAGTTAAGGTTATATATACCAAACGAACCCTCGTTGTTTCGCTAAACCAAACGCGTCCTTCGTGGTATTATCATCAAAACCAAACGCCATCTTGGCTGCCAAACACGAACCAAACACATCCTTATTGCGTTTTCTGCCAAAACCAAACACCCCTATTGCTGCCACTATACCAAACGCACCCTATGGCTGCTTAACATCAAACCAAACGCACCCCTTGGCGTTTCTGTCTAAACCAAACACACCCTAATTTGTTAATAGACCCAACCCGACACGAACACCCCCTCCCCCCCGGCTGTCCAACCCAACCAAACGCGCCCTAGTGGCTGTCACGACCCAAACGCCCCTAATCAGTCAAACCGCAACAAAAACACCTCACATCTTGTTATAACAATTAAACCAAACACACCCTTGTCGGGTTTAACCCGAACCCGACTCACCCCCGGCTGTCCCGACTGTCCCCGCAGCCAACCCGACGCACACCCCCACCCCCCGGGTGTTATAAACCCACAACCAAACACCCCCTCTCGGCTGTAACCCCAACCCGACGCACCCCGTGCTGCTGTGAAACCCGCAAACCAACACACCCTTCGGGCTTACCACCACCCCGAGACCCCAACCCTCCTGGCTGTCCCCCAAACGTACCCTATGTGGTCACAACCCAACCCGAACGCACCTACGTGTCCCTGCCCCTCAACCCAGCACCCCGTGGGTTTGACCACATAACTAACCCACCCTTGTGGCGTTTTATAAAACCAACCGCCCATTGCTTTAACATTATCAAAACCAAACTTCCCCCCCCCCCTCTGCTTGCCATAAACCAACGCACCCTCTGTGGGGTTTATGACACCGATATAAACACCCTCGTAGTGTATGCTTTCAACCGCATGCACCCTTTTTGTGAATAAGTGGAACCGAACGCTTTGGAGAGAGCGACGAGGAGATGGAGATGGTGATGATGATGGTGGTTTCGGTGGGGAGGCAGTGGGTGTGACGGGGTGGAGGTGGTGGAGGCATGGCAGCGGGCTGTGGTGGCGAGTGGTGGCGCGTGAGTTGGTGGGTCGGATAGATCCGGAGATGAGGATCATTCTTGGAGTTGGCCGGAAAAACTCACCGGAAAAATTATTCCGGTGGCCGGCGACGGCTGGGTAGTTTCCGGCGGCCGGAAATCATGGGGAGGGAGAGAGAGAGTTTTAGGTGTGTGTGTTTATGTATATGAAGATGAAATGAAAATGATATATAAATTTGTATTTATATTAAAAAGTTATAAAAATTGTGACAAGTCCCCAATAGTTTAGGGTCTATTTTGTAATTTCTTTATTATAGTTTTGATAAAAACGGTTCGGGACTCGTTTGAATGACTTAACGGATGATTCGAGTCGCGAAACTCGCGCCATTGTTTTTCAAATCATTTTTCCGATAAAAACGAGTATTTATTTGATAATATTTCATAAATATTTTATAACATTTAATAAAATACCTATTATTCATTTTGTGAACCGGTTTCGTCTCGTCCGTAATAAAAATGAATTTAAGCTCGAGTATTCGCGTTATCAACAACGCTTTTCATTAAAATGATGACTAATTTATTTAATATTTTTATTAAATAAATACTGATAATTAAAAACAAATTTAATTGTTTTTGTGTGTCCGCGTTGTTTATTGTTCGAATAATGTTTGCGGTGCTGTTTTAGCCCTTTTCAGCTCGTTTCCAGGTCTCGGGCAAAACTGAAAAGTTGTCAGGAATTTCGTTTTACATCAAATTGCTTTAGGGTCCGAGCTGTGAAAACGTGATTTTGATGGTTGTTCTTGTAAGTCAAGCCAGACCCAAAAAGTCAAAGGATAAACTAGTCTTCCAAAAATCCGAAAATTCTCAGATGTTACAATATTAGTCCTGGTAGAGTAAAGTAATTACTCCAGGATAAGTTTAGTTCGTTTAAACTATGGATAGGCATAAGAAGTAG
>BQNB010019696.1:0-40282 GCA_026074375.1 Tanacetum coccineum | reverse complement strand
CAGACAAAAGCTGGTTTTCTAAGACCTAACATACACATCCATCACAAGAAGCAACATCACTAAGATCTACATTCTAGGTTTCATACAATCATAAATAAACACAATAATAAGTTGAGCCAAACATGTTAAAGATAAAGCAAGAACAATAGATCAAATAACACATAGACATATTGAATGATTAAGTAAGCCTTACTTGATTAAAACATGAATTGGAAGAAGTACAATAGGGTTTTTAGGCCCTAAAATCGTCTCCTAAAGCTGCTAAACAAACTAGGGTTCATACCCTCTTTTTATTCTAAAGTTACACACTCAAAACCGTAAATTTGGGTTTGTATATATAGGAAAATCGACGCGACGGCGTAGCATTTTAATCGTGACGCGGTCGTAAGAAGAATCTTCTAGATCTACGTTTAAGTTGGTGCGGGCTGACACCGTCATGAAAGATGTGACGCCGTTACTTGATGAGTTGTGACGGCGTCGTGTATAGCTGGTGACGCCATCTCCAGGCTCTATGAGCACAAATCTTCAAGAGTCTTGGTGTTGGTTCGTAATCTCATCAATTTCTTCTCCAAATGAGCCCAAGTCACGTGTAATTCATCCAAATGTCTTCCAATTAAGAAATACCTGAAAAGGAACTATTAAGTAATTATTTTGGGCATAAACACATGATTTAGGGGGTTAAACGACCTCGAAAAAGTGTATAAAATGACACCTTATCAATAACCCTTATTAATCATAAATTAAAATCCTATCGAAGAAATAATATAGTAATTAGTTAGTACTAATGGTTTTGTGGCTATTCATGAAAAAATTCTAGAAAATTAAAAATTCTAGAAATTAAACAAAAATAACTTTTCAAAATTCAAAAAAGCGCGGATTTCTCCACTGCTACAGTGCTGACATTCTTAGGTTTTAATCCTGATGCCGTCAGAAGCATCTGACAGATTTTGCATTTTTTTTTGGAAAAGTTTCTGCAAAAATAACCCATTAATGATTTCTTGGAAAATTTTACTGCATAAACCACAAAAACGGCTAGTACAAACATATGACTATAAACTAACAAGCAAAACATAAAATGTGAATTAACTTAAATCATCTATTTCACATGTTTGAAATGGTTCTTAAAATCCAGATATTTTTCCCTACATTTATTTTATGCAAAATACATTTGATTGCAATTAAAACGAAGTTAAAGACAAAACAAAGCATGATCACACATAACTCAAACATATAAAACAAATAATAAAGATAAAAACACATGACACTCCTAAAATGCATAAAATAAAAGATTGAGTTGCCTCCCAATAAGCACTTTTCTTTATTAACGAGTCTTGTAGCTAGACTCGGAGTCACTCTCCTTAGTTCGTTTCGTGAATCCTCACATGTCCAAGTATGAGCCATGCTTTCATGTGTTCATCGACTTGGTATTCGGGACCCAGATTTAAGCAATTCTTTTACATTAACTTATTCTTTTCATAAGGATACTTAAGTACACTTATTAAATCTCATTGGCTAAGCACTAGTATAGGTGGAACTTTACTCCATGAAAAGTCTTTAAGCCTAAGTATCGTGCGAGGAATCTTAAAGATGTAAGTATCAAAGAGCCTAGTAAATGAGATCAAACCCTTAACACAATCATATTCTAATTATGTAACAGCTCTAAAGGGCCTTCCCATCACAACTTCCGACATATCGCTTATAATGAATTCTCCTATTTTCTAATACTACAAAATCCGTTACATATGTGAAACTTCCAACAAACACATAAACATCCCTAACAATAGCTACCAAGTTCCTTCATTTACTTTTGAGTCCTTCTACCATTATAGTTTTATAAGCCTTACGCGTAATAATGTTCATTGGCAAAAAGTGATCAAAATAAGCAACAAACTTCCTAAAACCTATTATGCATGAGAATGCCAAGTCACATCCATCACTATTAATTCTCCTATTACGATAAAAATTTCCCGCATTCCCATATTCATTTAATTCATCAAGCACTTCTCCGTCACACGACTCCTCATCCGAATCAAGAAAGGAAGAAACAAGAGGTGTATCTACATGTGTGTATGTGTGTATGAAATTCAAATTCAAATGAGAGTGGTGTGAATGTAGAGATGAAGAAGAGAATCAATAGGGATTGTGTGATGGATAATGTTGAGATGTAATGGAAGAGAGCCTATGTTGGAATGTTGGGGGACAAGAAGTATAAGAAGGTACAATGTGTAAGGGAATGTGAGTTATCATGTCAGAGGATAAGATTTAGTGAAGGTTTAAGTAAGGAAGGTTTAAGCTTTGTAGTTGTGAAGAAGATGATGAAGATAGGAGTAATCAAAGGATTGATTATGAGATTAATCTCATTACCATTAAGGAAGGAAAGAGTTAGGCATTTGTGATTAGGGAATGTATTTGGGAAATAGGAAGGAATGTTTGTTGGAATGTTGGAATTGTGTGGGAAGATGAGTGATGCGAAGTATGGCAAACGCAGAAGTTTTACAACCCTCATATGCAGTGTACCTAACTGTTGTAGTGTAGTATAGGCAAGAGTCAAGGGGTTATTATCATTCTCTAGGGGAAGAGTGTGGGGAGGCTCGAATCGTATGTTTACTAAGGTCTAAAGATTGAGGGATGATTATTTTTTGTATTTATATATTTTTTAGAAAGCAAGTAAAAATCTCAGGTTTTAAAGAAGGGTTGATTAAACTACTTAATTAAACTACTCTTAATTATGTAGAGAAGTAAATTAATGGAAAAACTCGTATGGTTAAACATGTGTTTACCTAATCTTGCACTACTCCCTAGTCGTTCTCTCTAGTTTTATTGTCTGTCACCCTCGTTAGTGTAATGTGTAAGTATTCCCCTAATTCAGTAGCAGGTTGGTCAAGTCCGCTATCTACGTGACAACCTAGATGGTGGTTACCTGCATACACCGCTCACGTCCAATAGTAAATTCACGCGCACTAAATACTTGACTAGGAATCCACCCTTACGGTAAACTAGATATGAAGATCTAGAATGTGGGTATCCTCTTAACCTAATCGCGTTTCACTAGAAGTCTATGCTATGATATAAAGATTAATTAGCTAGTTTTCTAATGCCTAACGCGCACACCACTAACAAGAAGCAATAATAAAAGAGATAATAAACTAGGTTTCGTGCAATCATAAGCAAACACAAATTAAATTTAGCTAAGCATGTTAATTGAAAGCGAAGAATGATTAATCAAAGAACACATAGACATATTGAATGATTAAAAGGGGTAAAAAAGACTTTAGTTAAATTGAACATGGAGTTACAATGAGTACCAAAGGGTTAAAACCCCTTAAAAACAACTATAATGTCTGCTACAAAGTTATCCCGCGATTTCTCTACGTTTTTCCACATAAATATGAAAAATAAAGGGTTCTATATATAGATTTTGGATCCTAACATCACTAGGGTTTTTTGACGCCGTCATCCCACCATTTCTTCTATGGGCTTCTCTTTGTCGGCTTATTGTGACGGCGTCACAAAGCGTGGTGACACTGTCGCTGTTTAATCCTCATGGCGTCAGGTGTAAATTCTGATGTTGTCTCACGACCTGAGAAGTCACAGCTTTAATTAAAAACTACACTTTGTGGGCATTTTAGGTGAAGGCATCATAATGAAAGTTGGGAGCTTGAAAAGTTGTATTCTTGTTCAGTTTCTTCCCGAATCGATCCTAAGTCACGTGTTTTTCTTCCAAATGCTAACAACAAAAAGGAAAGATTATGTACCATATTTGAGCATATTTTCATTATTTAGGGGGTTAAATGGTCCCGAAAAGGTATATAAAATGACACCTCATCAAATACCCCTACACTTGGAATTTGCTTGTCCTCAAGCAAATGAGCTTTTCTACCTAGTAAATAGTAAAGTTGGGGGGTATTTAACCTACTCAATAAATATAGTTTATGGCACAACCGGATTGACCTCATAATTAAAAGCACGGAAATTATATACTAGCACCTCACATAAGTATTTGGATTCTCTCTTTCACTCAGTGTAATAATTAATTATAACAATATAGAAAACGGAAAAATAAACACTCACTACCTGCCATAGTATATAGATTACCATAAGTTTGATAAATGATCAAACCCTCCACCACTTTGGCGTAAGCAACTAGAAATTACTATCAAATAGGTCTTTAAAGGGTTGTAGCATTAGGTGTAGGGTAAATGAAAACACAGTTAAGGATAATGGGGGAATTTTACTGGTGGCAAGCTAACTATTCACAAGAATACATGTAAAAGGTGTTGCTAAGCCAAGACTCGACAAAAAATAGGACAATAATACACAACTCTACATCAAGCTCTTTTTTTCTTGACTCTTTCCTGACATAAACAATAGCAAGATGGCAACCCATATATTTTAACATAATTTTTTGCTTTTCATTTTTTCTATTCTTTTTAATTTTTTTCTTTTTTTATATACACTTTTTCCCTGCCATCTGCTGAAAATAAAATAATATACATAACTTGGGGTTTATAACTGCACCCCTACACTTAAGTTTTTAAAACTCAATAATAAGCTAACTAATGACCCAAATTTAGAAGGATCAATAAACATGAAGCATATTAGACAAATATAGGGGTAGTGATTTAACTTTCTTCTCTATTTCTCCATATAATAAAAAAATACCATGATTCTGAATCGTCTCAAAACTGTGTACACTAACAAAAGACTTGACTTAGCAACCATGTAATCAAGCAAACAATTAACTAGAGTTAAACAATTGTGATAACAATAATGTACTAAAAATGAGTACATACAAGGAAGACTAAGGCGATTTGGGTGTAACATTTTGGTGGGGTGTAAACAAATTTCAACAAATAAATAATCTGGAATAGTCTATTCAAGAATTTCTCCATCTATAGAAATCCCCTTTTGGTCGTCTCGAAATACTTATTCAAAGAAAACAAAAACGATAGGCTTAGAGGGTTGTACTAGAGGTATCTTGCACTAAAAATGAGTGTGAAGAAAGGGTGTGGGGGTAGTTATATGGCCAAGGAGATCATTATAACTATAAAAAATATAGGCTAAATACATGGGTTGTCCTAATGCCTCTTATAACTTAGTAAATTCTAATCACACGAATGCGATCTCACTAGCGGTCTCAGGATACATCGCTAAAGCAAGTTCTAGAATCTATAATACTACCGGTACACACTCATAAGCACTAAAGGTGAATGCTTTAATTCCTAAAGATCTCAGGGTGAACCTCACATTTTTTGGGTGGAATTTTTTTGAGTGGTAGGGTTTTTGTGTTAGTAATATAACTCCTATCCATGAGACGCTTCTAATACTATAGTTTCATCGATAAATGCCTTATTTTTTTAAAATTTAGGTCAAAATTACAGTCCTAAACTATGTTTTGGTATATTACACATCTTTTTAAGAACAAAGCAAATGCAACTGAAAGAATAATTTCTAAGGCTTTTATTACCCCTTACACTTAATTTGAACATTGTCCCTAATGTTTCATAAGTACCCAAAAACGAATAAAGGGAAGATAAATAAAAAACCAGAGAAACTAATACTCCCCTGGTTTGCTCAATATCAGAGAAGAAACAAAATTATTCCGGCTAAATCTTCATCCAAGAATCGTCCAAGTGAAAATCCAAAGAACTTTCGGACTCTCCTTATCTAATATAACCTGAAAGTCAAAGACAAAAACAACTATACCAAGCGTAAAATTGGCGATAAATAATATGTAACCCTTATTAATCATAAACTAAATTCCTAAGAAAGCAATAAAGATAGAATGTTAGTACTAATGTAATCGTGGTTTTTCGCAAGAATCTGGAAAATTAAAAATTCTGGAAATTAAACAAAAATAGCTTTTCAAAAATTCGAAAAACACATGGATTTCTCCTATTGCTACATTGTTGACGCCGTTAGGACTAAATCCTGACGCCGTCAGGAGCACCTGACAGGTTTTACTTTTTTCATTTTCTGGAAAAAAATTTGCAAAAATAACCCATTAATTATTTCCTGGAATTTTTTTGCATAAACCAAAAAAACAGTTAGTACAAACATATGACTCAAAACAAACAAACATAAAATGTGAATTAACTTTAATTATCTATTTTACATGTTTGAGTTGGTTCTTAAAAACTGGATACTCTCCTACACTTATTTTATGTAAATATATTTGATTGCAATTAAGACGAAGTTAAAGACAACGCAAAGCATGATCACATATACATCAAACATATAAGAACAAATAATAAAGATAAAAATAGATGTCACTTCTAAAATGCATAAAATAAAAAGATTAGTTGCCTCCTAATAAGCGCTTTTCTTTATTACGAGTCTTGTAGCTAGACTCGGAGTCACACTCCTTACGTGACTCCTTCATCGTTCATACTACTACTTCTTCCATTGAGGAATGTAATTGTTTTGATTATCCCTTTATCACGCTTATACTCGGGCCCAAGGTTTAAACATTCCGAATAATAGGTCATTCTTTTCATACTAACGTAACCTTCTCCTTTCTCCTCGTCCCCTTTGCTCTTTATAAAGAAAGGTGGTATGTTATCAGTGTTCAAATCTTCTATGTCCTTAAACCTTTCCAACTTATAAAGCATCTTAAAGGTCACTCTCTCATTATTCTTTTCAAACATAACGGTTCCTTCATCTCTATCATGAATGAGCTTAGACTCTTTCACAAATGGCTTTCCTAAAACCATCTCACCTAGATAATGGTCAGTGACACTACTAACATCCTCTAGAACTATAAAAACACATTTATAAGTAAAATTACCCATGAACACTTTTATACCTCTAACCATTCCTATAAAATTGCAAGTCTTACTAGGATATGACATTTTTTCCCTTGATTTTAATCCCTCATTCAAGATCAAATAGTAATTAAGCCTCGACATTATGTTTACTGGGGATTCTAGGTCGACGTAAGTTTGTTCCTTAAGGAAATAACCTATCATACATGAGATTTTTTATGTTACTTAGATTCCATTTTCTTACCTTAGCTCTAACCCAAAAAGGCCGAGGTTTTTTCAAAATCCATTCATGATATTCCAACTCTTCTCTAGTAGGGAAGATGTTAAAGTATTCTAACTCGTCCTCTTCTTCTTCGTCCTTAACCTCTTCCTCAATTTCTTCTTCAAACTCCCCACTCTCTTGTTTTCCTATAATTGACTCAAATTCGGGTTCTCCTTCTAAGCAAGAAGGTTCACTAGTGGATTCAAGAAGCTTATCAAGCTCTCAAACCCTTCTACTAATGGGTGAAGTTGGTGATTTGGGTGGCGATGATGGATTCGCGTTCTTTATAATAAAGAATGGAATAGTAAAATGGAAATTACAAAACAAATAACACAAAGAAAAGATAGACTAAAAGAAAGCTACACTAGAAATAAAATAAGAAATTTGACTTGATAGGAATCTAGTGAGTAGACCTAAGCTTGATAGAATTCAAAACCAAGACTATTCCCCAGGCGGCGACGCCAAAAACTTGATGTGAAGTGTTTCAAAGGCAAAAGTTTTACAACCCTCCTATGCAGTGTACCTAATAGTTGTAGTGTATTATAGACAAGACTCGGGGGTTTATTATCGTTCTCTTGAGGAATAGTATGGGTACGCTCGAATTGTATGTTTACTAAGGTCTAAAGATTGAGGGATGATTATTTTTGTATTTTTATATTTTTTAGAAAGTAAGTAAAAATCTCATGTTTTGAAGAAGGGTTGATTAAACTAATCCTAATTATGCAAAAAAAGTAAATTGATGGAAAAACTCGTATGGTTAAACAAATGTCTAATCATGCACTACTCCCTAGTCTTTCTCTCTAGTTTAATTTCCGGTCACCCTCGTTAGTAAAATGTGTAAGTATTCCCCTAATTCAGCACCAGATTGGACAAGTCCACTATCTACATGACAACCTAGATGGTGGTTACCTGTAGACACCGCTCACGTCTAATAGTAAATTCGAGCGCACTAAATACCATATTTGGGCATATTTGCATAATTTAGGGGTTAAATGACCCTGAAAATGTGTATAAAATGACCCCTTATTAGTGAGAATAATCATTTGTTAGAAAAAGCGATTAATAAATGATTAGGGAATGTTTAGTTGAGAAGTGAGACGAAGGTGATATATGAGGAATACATGTAGGAGTGTGGGAGTTTGTAAAACATTTATATACAAAAATGTAAGAGGGATCAAAGTAAGATTAACCTTCAATTATCACAAACTCAATTAGTCATTTGGAATTTAATTCATGATTATCAACAATGAATTTGATCACTAATCATCTTGATGCAAATAAGCTATGATTTGCATCTTAAGTAAAGCATATCCTGTAACGGGCAAGGGAGTAAAACCCGTTACGTCATTAGAAACAACGTAAATCCTGATTAAGGTCAAATGAATACTTTTGTTTGATTGTATGTTGAAAGTATATTCATACTAGGTTTAGAAAAGTAGGTTTTGGCCTTAGCTAGAGGCATTTGATAAAATAAATGAGTTGGCGTTATCATGCCTGGAGAAGAGCAAGGGCAGGCTGGGCTAAAACCCAGGGCCCAATATTGTAGAGGGGCACCAAAAAGTTAGGTCCAGTATATTATTTAGATGCCATACCCTTTTCGGTTTCATTCAAATGAATTGTACTTGTATGAAGTAATCATTATGACATTATATAGTATTTAAATTGCTACTGCTTAAGATATTTATGATAGTAGAATATTTCATTTATCAAACATTTTTATTTTATTTTTTGTTTGAGATTTAGAGTTGTTTAACATAATAGTGTAGTGTGTACTGATTTGATAATGAGTCTATCATTGGTTAATTTATATATTCCAAGTGTTTTTTAAAGGAAAAAAACCTAAAAGGTGATGATAAACATCTCAACCTACAAATTTCTAGAAGAATGACATTGTTTAAATAATAAAATACTTGCTCGTTTTCTCAATATTCATAACAGTTTTTATAGTATTACAGTAATATTAATCGTCGTTTTCACATACATATAAATTTTACGTGTTTAAAGGGCCTATATATTATCTATGCCTAGGGCCACCTAAATCCCCAAGACGGTCCTGGGCATTATGTTAAAAATAGGAGGATTTTTTGCTAATCTCTAAGTCTAAACCTTATTTAGAGTGTTCCCAAATGCTTGTACATACCTTTATTAAAGTTTTCACATGTGTCGGGTAAGAGAAAATCCAACTTTGAAAAATCCGTAAAAGCAAAATTCGACAGTGGTGCGCTGGCCACGTGCTAACACGTGACCAGCGTACTAGACATGTTGTATCCGTTTTACGGATTTTGGCTATCGTTTGTTATTTTAAGTGTTGTGAACATTTATTTGTCATTGCCTCAACAATGTTGTTAGTGTCACTCACGCTTGTAAACTTAAGTCATTTCACATCTTATTTCTTTCACATTCACCCAACACTTCACATTACACATTTAAACTTTACGTTTTAACTTTCACCCTTTGTGTATAACCTTTACAATAATTACACAAACATCTTTAAAAAAAATACAAAATACCTCTCCCCCTAACATGGCCAGTTCTAGGTAAGACACAAGATACAAGACAAGTTATTTTTCATGCTTAGGATACTCATGCAAGCCACCTCCTACTTCAACCAATCAAAACTTTATTCTTCTCCAGATATCACCCATGCTTATCTTTGGATACACCTAACCACATCATTTCTCTCCCTTAACTCTATCGTCATTTCACATACACAAAACTACTCTCACCCTCTCTCCCCTCTTGAAAAATTCAGCCACCCCTACCATAGCACAACCACCATCACCAAAAATCCATCTATTACAAAAACTACCTCTAAAACAATCGCCGTAACCACCACCACCTAAAAACTCTTGTATAAATCCACCACCATAAACCACTACTTGAAACACTATATAAAATTAGCAACAAATTTTTTTGTTCAACAAAGTCGAATCTCTAAAGGTATTTTCATGGTGCAAGACGACTTGTGTCTAATCTTGCACCAAAAGCCGTCATCTTAGTCCTTTATGTACTTTTTGTTAACATGCATTTTGAGTAAACTTTTAATTATTGAACCATAAAGATTAAGACTCTAAAATAATGTTAAGACATGGATAAAATGATTTAGGGTTTGGTTGAGTCATTTATGGGTGTTTGGATAAAGAAAAAGCCCATTGAAATGAGTTAAAACCCTAAAAAGTTTGTTGATGTAAAATTTATGTCGACTTCTAGGAGTCATACCTTAGTTAAAATTCACTTTCATGGCTGGTTCTTTGTACATAGATTAAGGTTTTGAGTCACCTTTCCAACTCCAGTGGTTTGGTCAAAATATTTGGTGTTTAAGTCGTCCAAAATGGTACTACAAGTTAAAGTGTCAAAATTGTCTTTAAAACTCAGTTTTGTTTAAGTCAAATTCAAAGAGGCATAAGTTGATCGTACTTGAAACTTTTTCGTTCATTCTAAATGTCACACTTAGATATTAGTTTTGTCTTTAAACAAATAAAGGCCCTTTTTAATAAAAACCATTTTTGAACCATCATCTCGTCGTATTATAAAGAAAGGTCAGAACAATCACTTTTCCAGTTTTGATTAAGTGTCTTGTTTAAGGTATATCTCACACATGCTTGCATAAAAAGCTTTAAACATGGTTGGGGAACTAACTTAAGATATAAACTTCATGTCATGAAAAACCTAGATCCTGGATTCATCATTAAGACCCTTTGGTAAAGAAAACAAGTTGACATACTCAGAACTGGATTTATCTTTTGTTGAGACCATTTGAATAGGTTAAACCACTTCGAAAAATCTATAAATTTTATGAGACACACCTAAAACACTTTATTTTGTCATACTAAAAGGGTTAGAATATTAGTTTAATTAAACTTGGTAAAACGTCCTCTCAAAGTGACCCTATTTCCGTGACAAAATTCATGATTTAATGTATACTAGTAAAAGTAACACTTTCTAAAGAGACTTGATAAATGACCTAACTAGTGAGCTCATTTTATGTCAAAGCATATCGTTTGGGGTCTAATAAGTACCATTTGATTGTCTTAGGTCGTAGTTAGAAAGTGTGCGTCGTTGGGTTTCCTTGTTGTCTTTCGTTGTGCCGTGTTCTTTCTCATTGCTCTACCGACTAAGGTGAGTATTCACAACCCCCTTTTAACTATTTTAATCATTTAGGGGTGGAAAAAATAAATTATCTTATGAAATATTTAGGCACCGTCTTATGAATTGTTTGTTGTTGATACTCAAATACTATTTTGAATACTTATATATTATGTTACATTGTTTTCATATGTTAGACAAGATGTGCGTTTGTATTGGTATATGTGTCTTACTGGTTGCATTTGGACCATGGGTGAATAGTACTGTTTGTAAATTAGCGCCTAGTAATAATTAGACAAGTAGCACCCTGCCCTTGGGTCTTATTGTGTTGCATGGAATTAGAACTTGGGTTAATAGTATAATATGGGAAGTAGCACCTAGTACTATTTGGGGAAGTAGCACCCTACCCTTGGTATTATTGTGTTATGTGTTTGTAAACCATGGGTAATTGGTACAATATGAGAAGTAGCACACAATACTATTTAGGGAAGTAGCACCCTGCCCTTAGGTCTCATTGTGTGGATTCATACTGTGTGGTTTGTGTTATAAGATTCAGTTGTTGAAATTGTGTGATTTCATTAAGTGTTTGCATATGTATATCATTCTCACTATTGTCCTACTTGTATAATAAGCACAATAAATGAATTTATGTTACTTTAGCTGTGAGGAAATTTCTCCTGGAAATGTTTGTTGTTGAAATCCTTTGTTATCATGAAAATGCTTTTTTTTGAAAATGTTTTGGTGTTCTTTAAAACTTGTGTACTCACCAACTATTTTCATAGTTGACCCATTTTATCATGCTTTTCAGGTGATCAGTATGTAGAAGTATAGGAAACCATATGCATTTGGTGCTTTCATTGTTTTGTCATTTATGATGTGATATGATCCAAAAACAAGTGTTTTTACTTTTGAGAAATTTATGCTTTCAACAATCAATGTTGTAAATTTTAGAAACTTGTTTCAGACAAAGGTTGTAATTTGAATGTATCTTTTTATTAAATCATGTATGGTGTGATCTATTCTCTTATGCTTGAGATTTGAATTGCCGCACCTCGTGTTTTCGTTAGCAGCGGGGTGTGACACAAACCTAGAAGGTTATTAAGAACTTATTCTAGTAATAAGATGGGATAAATCCTATTAAGTCTTGATTGAAGTTATGAATTTGTTAAAATCTCTTGGATCTTGTTATTAACAAACTAAAGTCGAGAAATGTTAATGTATTTTGTATGTCCCAAATGAGAACAATTTATTGTTGCTCTAAATGCTATGTATTTGGAGAATAGTCTATTATTACAAAAAGCAAGTGGGAGCATCCGTAGATCAAAAGAGATACAATAACAAAATACACAAACCTTCTAAACACACTAGCAAATGTCATACTAAGGATGAACATGTAAATGTTAAACCTTAAAATGACGTAACTCACATTCATAGATCCGTAAGGACACCTCAAGCACATGGATGATATGTTTTATATTAATGCTGAGGAATATGAGTTAGAGGATCATGGTGGACCTGCTAACTATAGAGATGCATTGTCAGATCTTGAATCTGATGAATGATTTAAAAACTATGAATCCTAATATGTTGTCCATAGAAGATAATCATTTTTGGAATTTGATTGATCTTTCACCAATCAGTTAGACTCATTAGGACAAAATTGTATACACATTTATTGCACGTGTGATGACATGAGTTTTTACTCATACTCAAGTACTTCATTTACGAGCATTAAATATATAAATATGATCAGATTATAATACTTGTTTTCATGAAAAGAAATATGACAAATGGATTTCAAAAATCTTTATTGAATGGTTACCTTTTGCGAGGACGGTAAGTAACTAAAAGAGGTTTATGAATTCAAAATAATCTTTACAAAGTATGCAAATGAAAGAATCTAAATATGGGTCAAAGCAAGCATCAAATAGTTAAATCTTAAGTTTAATTGTTAAATCAATCAGTTGTTTTGATTTGATTTTTAGTTACGTCTAAGATAGCTCAAGAGTTCACCTAAGAGCTAGTGGGAGCACTTTGTTTTTTTCTTCTTAAATCGAATATGTTGTTAAACATATTACGGACATTTTTTCATCGAAGCAAGATCTTATCCCTTAGCTTGAAATAAAGTTTCTTATGAGTATTTTAGAAAATTAAAACATACAACCTTGGAATATATGTTTAATAGGTTAAACAGATACGGCAGATTATGTCTAATATAATATGAAACATCATTGAGTGAAACTCGAATGATCTATCCCACTTGATGAGATGGAACACCAAAATGGAAACCTTAAGTCTATCTGAAGGATTCATTATGTACATTATATTGTGTATGAGGATAGTTGTATCATTTGCATGAGTGCAAGATGATTTGACAACATTGGTGTCTAAATTCGTTAGATAACTAATAGAACGAACATTCTAATGGATGTTTTTTAAATTAGTAATTCATTCCTAGACTTAGTGTCATCCTAGTAATGAAGAGACTATGGATATATACGCGACAATCACGGCTTTATTATCGCAGTCAACACACCGTGTGTTTGAGTGAGATCCAAACATTACTAAATAAGTGTTCATAGTTTATGGATTTAAGCATAATGTTTGTTGTATACACTAGAGCTTGTTTTAATTGAGATGATACTTAATCATAATCTTGGCATGTTTTCATTATGGATGATGACATTGCTGACTACACATGTTTGGCTTAAAAGTGATGGGTATTCTGTACCCTAACTAGATTAACATAAAGCGGAAACAACAATTAATCTAGGGAAAGAAGGAAACTAAACTCTAAAGGATCTTAACCTAATAAATAAAAGCAACTTAAAAGAAATAAATAAATAAGAAAATACTAACCTTTGAGAAAATCGGATTTCTCACACACAGACCACCTTGGTCGAACTTGGAGGCAAGTACTCAAACGAGAGTACCTCTAATAGCTCACACCCACAAACCAAAGAGAAAAGGTATTCGAACTCCTAAGGTCTCGATACACGAGTTGACTCTTACAAGGAGTAGGAATGAGAAAGAGAGAATGAGAAAATAAAGCCTTGACACGCCCCTCTATTTATATGGAGAGGAAGGGACTTGGAATAGCTCTTTATAGGGATGTAGGATTCCCCCAAAAAACGTCCCATGGATCCTTTATGGGTCTTCCCGGCCCGTTCAACTTAATACACCTTGTATTAGTTCATATTCAGCCCATGCTTCTTTATAATTAGCCTCTAATTAATTTACCAACTATTAATAAATTAATAAACTAATTAGTTATACATATAATATTAATTCTAATTAGTATTATCTCTCTTTTATTATTTCTCTTAACGATTCACTAAGGGCAACCCAAAAAGGACTCTACTTTTAACGACAGTCTTACCAATTAGTTATAAACTTAAACACTAAATCCAACAGTCTCCTACTTAGACAAGTCATCAACTATAATTGGTCTAAGTCTATCTTGATTAACTAATCAGAGAGTATCCAATGCAACTGCCAAACTCTGAATCATATCTTAGAGACAACCCTTAGATAAGTGATCAACTATTCTTTTGTTTTACTGATATCATATAAACCTGAGACATGGATTTTAATCAATCTCTAGGTTCAACATTATGTTTCCCAATTTTTAATTATTTGACTATATGAGACTACTGAATTGAACACATCAATTTAGTCCCACCCATGCCTAGCACACTTAAGTCAACATCTAATCATCGAGGGCCCATAGATATCGCTTTCCCATTTAGGCAAATAAACTTTGAATACATAGAATTAGTCAACTCATCATGTCATACATAGCATATCCTTTATAACTAGCATTTACGCTCAGCGTTTGAATAAACTAAAGTATAACATACTTGAAAACTCAGAAACTCGATGTATCTCCATTTTAAGAATAGAGGATATTATCATCTTAGAATTAATCATGATATTAATGCATGAAGTAATCTCTTTAAGTACGAGTTTCTCCTATACTTAATTCCCATTAAGTACTCATGAGTGTTGCACCATTCTCTACGCTATGTCTAATCTTTATAGACAATCTACTAACACTTCATGACAGTCTTAAATCATTACTTACTTCCTGTAGTATAAACGACTGAGGGGGTTTGAGTAAACTAAGTACTCAGGAAGTGGATTCTAAACATGCAAAAATGAAACACAATGATAAACAATAGTAAATGGTAGCACACATGCAAATAAATAAATCTCCATTATTTAATCACCAAATCTATTACAATATCAATTATTGTTTATAATATTTCAAATTTAAACTAACAACTAAAACTTTATATTATCTTTCAATCCTATGCTCCTAGCATGTTCATCGTGTCTGAACTTAGTCAATGCCTTTGTGAATGGATCAGATGGATTATCCTCTGATCATATGTGCTTCACAATCACGTGTCCTTCTTCTACTTTACTTCGAACAAAATGGTATTTTCTTTCAATATGCTTTGGATTTCCATAATCCTTAGGTTCTTTAGTCAAGGCGACTACACTCTCATTATCACATAATATTTCAATGGGGTCTTGTACTATTGTAACAACTCCAAGATATCCAATGAAATTCTTCATCCAGATAGCTTCCTTTGAAGCATCACAAGCTGCAATATACTCGGACTCGCATGTGGAGTCTACCATTGTATCTTGCTTTAAACTTTTCCATGTCACCGCTCCTCCATTCAGCAAGAATACCCAACCCGACTGTGAACGACTATCATCTTTATCTATTTGCCAACTTGCATCACAATAATCAATCACTCTGAGTTCTTCTTCTCTACCATAAACTAAGAACCTGTCTTTAGTATTTCTTAAATACTTAAGAATATTCTTTACAGCTGTCCAATGACCTTCACCAGGATTCTGCTGATGTCGACTCACCATGCTCAAAGAAAAGGAGACATCAGGCCTTATATCTTCATGGCATACATGATCGATCCTACAGCCGAAGCATATGAGACTCGACTCATTCTGTCCAGTTCTACATCAATTTTTGGACATAGATCCTTACTAATCTTTATGCCATGATGTAAGGGTAGATTCCATTTCTTAGAATTCTCCATTTTGAATATTTTCAAAATTTTATCTAAGTACATGTCCTGACTAAGTCCTATAAGACGTTTTGACCTATCTTTGTAAATCTTTATACCAAGAATATATGCTGCATCTCTTAAATCTTTCATAGTGAAACATTTCCCTAACTAGTCTTTTACACTTTGTAATGTTAGGATATCGTTTCCTATGAGTGGTATATCATCCACATATAATACCAGGAAGACTATAACACTCCCACTAACTTTGACATATATACATGACTCATCTTCGCTTCTAGAAAATCCAAACTGTGTGAGTTTCTCATGGAAGCAGAGATTCCAGCTACGAGAAGCCTGTTTAAGTCTATAAATGGCCTTTTGAAGCTTGCACACTCTTTTAGGATACTTTGCATTTTCAAAACCTTTTGGTTGTGCCATAAACACATCCTCTATTAGTTTTCCATTAAAGAAAGTGGTCTTGACATCCATCTGCCATATTTCATAATCATGAAATGCAGCTATGGCAATCATTATCCTAATTGATTTTATTTTAGCTACTAGTGAGAAGGTTTCCTCAAAATCAATCCCGTGAGTTATAGTATAACCCTTCGCTACTAACCTAGCTTTATAAGTGTGTAATTTCCCATCCATGTCTGTCTTCTTCTTGAAGATCCACTTACATCCCACCGTTTTAAGACCGGGTGTAGTGTCAACCAAATTCCAAACTTGATTGTCATACATAGACTGAATCTCTCTTTTCATAACTTCCTTCCACTTAGCAGCCTCAAGGCTTGCCATCGCTTCCTTGTAGTTAGCAGGCTCATCCAATTCATTTAGTATACTATCACTAATCTTCTCCTCTTCAATATGGAAACCATAGTAGAACTAAGAAGGCTTGCTGACTCTACCACTTGTTCTGCGAATGGGTAAGGATATATCATCAGGCTTAACAGGTGTCACCACTTCTTGTTGAGTGTCAGTGTTCAATATAGGTTCTTCATCAACAGACTCTTAAATTTCTTCAAGGTCTATCTTACTCCCACTGTCCTCTTTAGATATCATTTCTCTCTCAAGGAACACTCCTCTTCGAGCTACAAATACCACATTATCCTTGGGTTTGTAAAACAAATATCCAAATGACTCTTCTAGATAACCGACGAAAAGACACTTTTTAGATATGGCTTCTAGTTTGTCCTGAGCTTCTCATCTAACGAAAACCTCACAACCCTAGATTTTGATGTACCTAAGAGAAGGACGTTTTCCTTTCCACATCTCAAAAGGTGTCTTCGAAACCTTCTTAGTGGGTACAAGATTTAAGATATGGGTGGTTGTCTCTAGTGCGTAACCCTAGAAGCTTATTGGAAGTGTTGCTCGACTCATCATAGATCAAACCATGTCTAATAGGGTTCTATTTCTCCTCCCAGCAACTCCATTTAGTTGTGGTGTTCTAGGAAGAGTTAATTGTGAAACTATACCATAGTTTTTAAGATGATTCGAAAAATTCTATATGCCCAGTTGGTTCTCTAACTCATTTTGATACCTTTTAAATACTTCAAAGGTATTCGACTTATGTTTAATCAGATAAACATATCCATATTTGCTAAAATCATCAGTGAACATAACGTAGTAGCGTTTTCCATCTTTTGTGGCAGATCGGAATGGTCCACACACATCTGTGTGTACTAAGTCTAATAATCCTTCACCTCTTTCACATGATCCTATGAATGGTGATTTAGTCATCTTGCCCAATAAGCAAGACACGCATACATCATTTGATTTAAAGTCGAATGATTCCAACACTCCATCCTTTTAGAGTTGGGGGATGCATTTCTTGTTTATGTGCCCAAGACGGGAATGCCATAATTTTGATTTATAAAGCTCATTAGACGAACCAACATTTAAAATCACATTTCCATTTTGACTAATACATTCAATAGTTTCATATATGCCTTTGCAAGGAGAAGCTTTAAACATAAAACAACTATTTAAAAAATCCAAAATATATCCATTCTCATTATTAAATGAAAATTTATAACCATCCTTAAACAAAGCATGAAATGAAATAATGTTTCTTGTCATTTCTGATGAATAACATTAATTATTTAAATCTATCCTAACTTGATACTTTAGCATGAGCTAGTACTTTCCAATCCTTGACACAGGCTTTGTTTTTTTTTGTTTCCCATGACTGAGTTGAGCTCTCCATGCTTCAACCTCCTACTTTCTTTTAGACCCTGCAAAACAATGCAAATGTGAGTACCACACCCTGTATCCAGGACCCACGAATCCGAAGTTGTAGTATTGTGGAGTTTGATCATAAACATTCCTGAGTGACTACCTTTTTCGACCTTTTCGTCTTTGAGGTCCTTCAGATATTTTGGGCAGCTACGCTTCCAATGCCCCTTTGTGTTGCAGTAGAAGCACACTGCTTCCTTTAGATCGTTTGTATGTGCAATCTCAGATCCAGTCTTTCTTTTAGACCCACGATCGGACTTTCCTTTTGCGGCCTTTCCTTTCCAGTTGGAATGAGATGTCTTTCTTTTCTTTGAATTGTGACCAACAATCAACACAGGAGCTGCTGAAGTAGAGGACACGTCAATTTTCTTGATCCCTTGCTCAGCAGTTTGAAACAAGCTATGAAGTTCTATTATAGATGTCTCTTTCCCATTCATTTGATACGAGAGCACAAACTGATTGTAATCAGCCGTCAGACTGGATAGGATTATGTTGATAGAAAGCTCGGCATCGAACACCATGTTCAGAGATTCCAATCTGTCAAAGTACCCTTTCATCTCTAAGATGAAAGCATAAATAGAGGCTTCAGGTTTTGGTTTGCAAGTCATGAGGGATTTAACAACATCAAGGCGTTCCTTGCTTGCCTTTGCCTAAAATAGTTCTTTGAACTATTGGTTTATTTCATAAGCCCAAGAATTCTTAAAAGTCTTTTGCAGTTCAGGGCTCATGGAAGATGCCATGATTCATGACACTTTGTTTGCATCATCATAGTGCTTTTGGTGAGCTTCAATCTCTTTTTGGGTTGAATCATCATCGATTGTGGGAATTTGCTCATCGAGAACCTACTCTTTGTTCTCGTACCTTAGGGTGAACATAAGGTTTCACATCCAGTCCATATAGTTAGGACCGGTGATTTTTTTCCTACCAAGAACTGAGAGTAATGAGAAGTTTGAGTTATGTGTGGGATTAGGAGCAGGAGGATTGACACCATTTTCAATAGATATCTATAAGATTAAACAGTTTTAGTTAGCATGAATATACCTTAATTAATTACCCAATTATAAATTAAGGTTAGGATCCATATTTTAGATTCGTTTATGAAGAGGATTGTCGCAATCACATCACGAATTTATTTTAGGTGGATAATGTCTTTGTTAATTTCATTCTCTATGAAATTCCTAGTTCTTTTGAGATTCATTGATTTTGATCAATGGCATGTTAGTCTCGGATATGCTCATCTACTATTCATGACTGGGATGTCGAGGATCATGAATAAGATGGTGAATTTAACCATGCAAAAACCCGCGTGGTCCTCGGCTCGAGTCTGCTCGAGAATCGCGAGTCCCGTATCGCCTCTCACTTATGTTCTCTTATTAATGTGTCGGTAAACCACACGCGCTTCATTAACAGCCCATATAAGAGATGTGCGGTTTTTATGGGTTAGCATACTATTTACATTTGCTATATCTAAAACGGAAATTTTGTTTTAGTACTTTTAAATTAATACTTTTAATCTTGACATCATCCTATCAAAATTTCTCGGTAGCTCCATTGAACACACAAAGAAGCAGAAAAGCAGGTCAGCGTGAAGCATATTAAAAACCCAACTTCTTTAGGGAAGCAAAATGACCCACCTTATACCTCTCTTATAGTTTGTTCACTACGAGTGAGCCGATTTATCAATTGACTAACAATGTATTTAGATTTAATGATACATATACAATATAACAATTATAATAGGGAATATATTAGCTACAATTTATTGTAGCTAATTGGCTATAATTTATGCTATAAATTGTGGGTCTCTGTGTCTGAAAGTGGGTCCCTGAGTCCTATGTGTGGGTCCCTGAGTTATTTTTTATGTATTTTGTGAAGGGCATTGTAGCCAAGTTGGCTACAATAATTGTAGTCAAGTTATCCCTATTATAATATGTATAATGTTTATATTAAACATTTTAAAGTTTTGGGTTGTATTTTAAACATTTTAAAATTTTAGAGGTATATTTTAAACAATTCAAAATATAAGGTTCTAAAATGTAAATTCATATTAACATTCAATGATCAAAAGACAATTACTTATCACATGTTAACAACCTATTAATAGATAATTAAGTGCTAATAGAATTAAGCTAAGGCTCTGATACCCCTAATGGGTTTTCTGTACCCTAACTAGATTAACATAAAGCGAAAACAACAATTAATCTAGGGAAAGAAGAAAACTAAACCCTAAAGGATCTTAACCTAATAAATAAAAGCAACTTAAAATAAATAGATAAATAAGAAAATACTAACCTTTAAGAAAATCAGATTTCTCACACACAGACCACCTTGGTCAAACTTGGAGGCAAGTACTCAAACAAGAGTACCTCTAATAGCTCACACCCACGAACCAAAGAGAAAAGGGATTAAAACTCCTAGGGTCTTGATACATGAGTTGACTCTTACAAGGAGTAGGAATGAGAAAAGGAGAATGAGCAAATAAAGCCTTGGCATGCCCTTCTATTTATATTGAGAGGAAGAGACTTGGAATAGCTCTTTGGAGGGATGTGGGATTCCTTCAAAAAATGTCCCATGGGTCCCTTATGTGTCTTCCCGGCCTGTTCAACTTAATACACCTTGTATTACTTCATATTCAGCCCATGCTTCTTTATAATTAGCTTCTAATTAATTTACCAACTATTAATAAATTAACAAACCAATTAATTATACATATAATATTAATTCTAATTAATATTATATCTCCTTTATTATTTCTCTTAACGGTCCACTGAGGGCAACCCAAAAAAGACTTTACTTTTAACGACAGTCTTACCAATTAGTTATGAACTTGGACACTAAATCCAACAAAAAGCACAGTATATGAATACATTAAAAGAATAAGAATGCTTTATAGTTTAAAAAGCTGATGAGATGAATGTCTCTAATAAGTGTTTTTATGATGCCATACACCTTATGTAGTGTGTTAGTACTCATATAAGTGATACGTGTACTTGAGTGTACACGTATAAAGTAACGATCATCATATAATTCAAACCTTTCACTTTTTATGAAACTTTGAAATAAGTATTCTCAAAGTTCCTACAAGATCATAACCTAGTTGATTTGTTTATGGAACCTATACCTTATCAACAAGTGCGATTGTTGTGACTAAGACATACGTGTTCAACTAGGATCATCATGCATTGATTTTATTTAGTATTTGAATAATAGGACTATAAGAAGTTGTATTAAATAATGAATTGATATACTTGATATGATCGTTTTCATTTATACTACTGTGTTTTATATTTTCATGTTTATATCCTTTAATAAATTTATTTATTTTAAAGTTGTCCATTGTCGGTCAATGATACGAGAGTATTATTGAATTAAGACAAATGTGAGCGATTGATAATATTCTTATAATATTATAGCATGGGTCCGCCAAACTTATATGTTATCAATTGATGATGAGTATTGGACTACCCCAACCTGTGAGAACTCACTGTATGGATCAACGTCATTAAATGAATTCTACATATGGTAGAGTTTTTTCTCATCCTTAGAATTGATATGTAAACAGGTCTTGCATGTGTGGATGACATTTCTTGATTATAGTCAGACGGTATTTTGAATAAGATAGTTATAAAGACTACTTTTAAAAGTGTTGTGAAGCATATGAATGACACTTGTAGTCAAAATGGAATTTGTTGCTCCACGTGCTTCTAGAGTTAGATACTACTGGGCCCCTCGATAAATTGATCAGATGTATGTGTAGCCGCACCCAAATGTAATTAAGATGAATCTTGATTAGTTTGGTAATCTTGTTCAATATCTATATCAAAGAAAGAATCGTTAAATAATGGGATGACTTTGACCCATATCTATTTTTTTAACACTGTATCTGTAACAAAAGGATGATTAAGAATAAACCATTTATACTGAGATGTTTACGGAACTACACTCAAGTATTTCTGGGAGCATTGGCGTGTTGTTAGACGTTTACCAATGTTAGTATAGTATATTGTATAATTATGACTTTCACAAGTGGGAGCTATTGGGAAGTGCTCGTGTCAATCGATATTAATACGGCTAGAGATAGGTGAGCCTGTAGGGTCACACATGTTTACACTTAGGTATACTTATATAGTATAATTAATATATATAATTGTATTATATTAATTATGTTAAGTTTATTTCACGATGTAGCTTAACGGTCGTAAGTTAAACCGTTATACGGTTTAATTAAATAAAGGATTACAATTAGGAAACTAAAAGACTTAAATAATTGTGTAATAGCCTAAAGATATGGTAATACCATATAGGGAGGGGGCGGTCAAATAAGGGAGGAAAAGAGGAGGTGGAGTTCGACTTGGTCACCAAGTTATCTAATCATATATAATGAATTAAAGATTCATTAGTTAATTAATTTAATTCTTGAATAACCAATTCACACACAAATTTTACTCTTATATTTTCTCTGTATATTCAATCGGCAAAAGGGTTTTGGTAATCCTAAGTGAGTCGATTTCATTAAACAAGAAAACAAGGGTTCGTTGTTTATTCGTGAAAGCTAAGAACTATCATTCATGTATTATTGATTGACGTGTAGTATGGATACACATAGAGATCACATACCTTGGTGATTAGGTTTTTGGATTCATTTTTATTAACTAATAACATGTAGGTGTTCGTTTGTTTCGTTAGTTGCTCAAATTAAGAACTAAAATGTTCGCTTTTCGGTTATTGTTTTATGTTAATTAGTCACGCCATACACAATCACTTTAAGACAATATCCGCTGCATATATTAAGTGTAATATAGGTTATTTAGATAACATATCCCAACAATATAGAATGTAGGAGACAAGAATGTTTAATATGAGAGTGTATAAAGGTTTTGTTTGTTGGTAAGTATAAATGTACAAAAGAATATTAAACTTTCAAATACCCAAACTCAAATAATCAAATAACATAATTCTATGATTAAGTAACAATAAGCATAATGAGTAATCACCCTGATGAAAGTAAGATAACTGTTTTGCATCATAAGCAAAGCACTTCCCAAATAGGGAACTGATGCATTTACGCACATTGGCCTTGACTTAGTTTGACCAATATGAGAGTAAACTCGTTAAGTGATTAGAGAAGACATATGTACAAATTATGCCATATGAATGCTTACGTTTAATGGTATATTGAAAGTATGAATGTTCTAGGTTTTAGAAAAGAGTTTTGGCCTTGGTTAGAGGCATTTAGTAAAGCTTTGAGTTGGCGTTTTTTGAAAACGAGACGACTTATTTTGGTCATTGCTCTAAGTCCAAACCTCGTTGCGAGATTACCTAATAGCTCAATTATCATATACTTACATGTAATGAAATATCCACATTTTTCGGGTAAGAGAAAAGTCGACTTTCAAAAACCGATATGATTCCTAACAAAACTAGGCGCGCTTGAACTATTTTGGTCCGACTTGGTTTTTGGTTATCTTTTGTGATTTTATTGTCCCGAACGTTTATTTATCATCGTTAAAACATAAAGGAGACTTTTCTAATGTTCCACCAACGTGACCCCATAGGTTAGTGGCATAATCCGAGATACATTGTGTGTTGTGGGTAGTTGTCCCAAATTGATAACATCAAATATTGTACACTTTTTAATATCAAAATCCCTCATAAAATGCTCATAAATTGTTATATTAGTATACTTAATTGCTTGTTTATTCATTTTTAGGAAAATATGAGCATTAGAACGGAAAGATGCGAGAAATGACCAAAAATAATGCCGATACTAATGTATTTAGTAGAGGTACTAAATTCTAAGGAAGGCTACTAAATTTCTCCAAGAAGCAACTTAAGGATCAAATGAAGAATATTACCACTACTTAATTATTTAGTATAGGTACTATATTTTTGAAATGGAAAAACGCAGGAAAAGAAGAACTACGGCATAGCCGTGTCGTTAGAGCTATAGCGTAGCTTTCAACGTGAAGTGGAAGTATCAAGCTGACGTCACAACTACAGCGTAGTTGGACCATATTGACTACGCCGTAGCTAATTATAGCAATGGAAGAAAAATATGTCGTTGAAGAACTACAGCGTAGCCGAGACGATGGAGCTACGCCATAGCTAGCCCCTGGACGCCAAGGAGTTATAGGCTTCAGGGACTAAAAGTGCATAATTCTAATTAAGTTTCAAGGACTAAAGGAAGAGCGTCAAGTACGATGGAGGGCTGAATTCGCCAAACTCTCAAACTTGTATTCCACTATATATAAAGCGTATGGAATAGATTTGGGATTCCTTCTATTCGCTCGACTAGGAAAAAAGGAGGGGAAAAGGACGCAACGAGGTACAGGGCAAACCCTTCGGGGTTTGCCACGGGATTCAACTAGAGGATCAAGAGCACAATAGTTAGCTTAATACATACACAACATTTTAATTAATTGAGTTTTGTTCAATTTCTTTATCACCCGTATATTTGATTTAATCATGCCTTTAATTAATTATGTTTTGTTATTATGTTTAATTATGTGTTCTTGGCGTTTAATTGGTTTATTATTCTTTTGATTTAATTTATTGTGATCTTACTGTCTTATTGTGTTTTTATTGGATAATGTGTGTAGTATGCTTGATGATCCCCATATTCTTCACTAGGTTTCAAATTGAGGTTAAGTGTGTACTAGGTAGTAAGCAAACATTCAAATCTTAGCTTGCACGATTAACTGTAAGATGACCATTCCTCAGTATTTGGATTGCCTATGGCCATTAGGAGCCCTTTAGTATGAGAACCTGGCTAGGAGTACGATCCATGCCAGTAGGTAGCAAATTATTAGCATGAGGTGTTGACCAAAGATCCTTGTACCATTAGGGTGGAAGCTTTTATTATGGCCTGTCTAGCCATAGTATTAGGCGTGACCCACATTAGAGTCTTTGGTTAGCACTTGTAGCATATCTCACACATTAGTTGGAATTATTAATGACTATGAACTAGATACCCGACCGTCGTGACCAATAGGGTTGATATCGTAGGAATTATAGGTTAGGTTGCGACTACAAATCAGAATTAACGATATTAGAACCACCACATAAAACAAGAATTAGACATTGCACTTAAGATCACTATAATTGAACTTGGGACAAGTTAGGACCACTAAACTCAATCACATTAAGCAAAAATTAAAATGCGTTATTTACTGCTTTCTTAGGTAGATTGTCATTTCAATTAGACAACTAAGGGATACAAAATCGTTCTTAGGTCGTCCCCACGGACTACCAATTACTTTACTACTCACGTGTAGTGGTACAATACTCTTTAATATGTAGGAATAGTCTAGGTAGTTAGGGTTTTATAAATGTAAAACCTAACGTAACTTATGTAAATAAAATACGCATCATAAATCTTACCCATGTCGTCTTCCTGTTGACGCGATGCTCACAGAGATCCTACATACTTAAACTCTGTCCTTTCAATAATCCTTGCTTTATGAGCAGATTTAAGGATTTTTCTCATGCATGTCCTAAGCGCATATGCCATAGCTTCACAACTTCTAAATTTCTATCACCATCGGTAACAGGTGCTACAGTCCTAACAATTGTTCTCCCCTTTTAGGGATACATGTTTTTTATTTCACGATACCTTCATTATACAAGTATGCCAAGGTTTATCTTAATTGACCCCATTCCTTTGTCGTACTTTTGAACTTTTAGATTTCTAATGATTCTATCATAAATTATATTCATTTCAATTTGGCGAGTAACGAACACCCTTTAAGGTCACAAATTGGTTTTGTCTTTTTTTGAATCGAACAGAAACCAATTCGTGTACAGGAGTGGGGGGAGTTTTTTTTTTGTATATAACTAACTGCTCATGTTCATTCTTAAAATTATTAAATCAATATCAATGTGGTGTAGTATAACAGGATACATGCGGAATTAATAGCAATATATCATATGACTTCTGGTGACGATGTTGTAAAGTGAAGTTTGATTCCTTGTCACCAAACTTGTAAACATTAGCCTCTGCTACAACTTTCCATCTGTACAGATTAAACTTGCTTATCAACTTTGGACAATCTCTTTTCGAGTGACCTTTTTCATGACAAAAGGTACATTCGTCTTTGCCTCGACTTGGATCACTATCCCTTATCGGTGCCTTTCTTCAGCGAACGAACTCTAACTAGCAAATCCTTCGCGTCTCCACTTGAACTAATTTGCTTGTCCTTCCTTCTCGGCTTTGTATTATATAAGGCAACACAAACTTCACCAAGAGACACATCATCCATCTCGTTAAATAGATTTGTTTCAAGCAACTAGTACTCCTCCGGAGGTGATCGTAAAAGTATTAACGCTAGATCCCGGTATCAACAAAGATGATACATCCTGTTGATAAAATATAATGCCTAAAAACATTACTAATATTTTTCACATCTTTACGTTTTTGATAATCACAAAATATAAAAATGTTCAATGTAAAATTAAACGTAAACAAGTAATTAGTAGTAAATTTTCATTTCGAAATTTATATCACTTCAAGGTATGAATAAATAAATGCTTAATGCATTTTATGATCAAATGAAATTTTTATTCATCCTCACACTTTTATAAAATGTTGTAAATATTTTTATAAACATTACAAAACATTTTCTACAATTAAAAGAAATGTTTTATTGAATTTTAGTGTTAATTTTTAGAAAAAGTTTATTTTTAGTAATTCATTTTTCTTTAAAAAATCATATAAAATTCAAAAATAGTTAAAAAATAATTCTTTTTCCTAAAATTTTCTTTTTAAATTTGTGATTTTTAGGTATAAAATTTGTTAAAAGAAGTGCTTTAGATTTTAAATTTCAGTTTTAGCTCACGTTTTTAATTTTAGTGTATTAAAATTTTGTGCTAGTTAATTGTTTTTAGTTTCTTTAATATTTTCTATAGTTTAATTGAGCTATTACGTGCTGAGAGAATAGCCAAAAGTGCAAATCCATTAGCACTTCTTGCGGCTGCTCAACCATATTCAGATAATTACTATCAAGCACCAAAACCTCAGAGAACAAATACAACATCATCTTCCACAAGACCAAGTGCATCTACCAGACACAAAGGCAAAGAGATCGCCAAACCAGTTACACCTCAATCTGAGTCAGTATCTGAAGAAGACAGTGATCCTGAACAAGCTCAGAGGGATAAGGACATGCAAAAGAATTTGGCACTCCTTGCAAAGTATTTCAAGAAGCTCTACAAACCTACCAACAACAACCTTCGAACTTCTTCAAACTCCAGGAACAAGACTGAAGATACCACACCAAGGTATAACAACGACAATCAGTCAGGGCAGTTTGGGAATCAAAGGACAATGACAGTTGTTGGGGCTAGGGAAACTATAGGAAGTCAGGTAGTGCAACAAACAGGGATATAGTGCTTTAACTACAAGGGATTTGGCCACTATGCAAAGGAATGTAGGAAGCCAAAGCGGGTTAAAGACTACACGTATCACAAGGAAAAGATGATGATGTGCAAACAAGCTGAACAAGGTGTTCCACTGCAAGCTGAGCAAGCTGATTGGCTAGCGGACACGGATGAAGAGATTGATGAACAGGAATTGGAAGCACATTACAGTTTCATGGCAAAGATTCAGGAGGTCTTACCAGAAGAATCCAGTTCAACTGAACAACCATTGGAACAGGTACAAAACAATGATGAAAATAATGTGTTTGCCAATGAAAGACAACATTCTGAGAATAATACTGCAGAATGTGATGATGAGCGTGCTGCGCTTGCTAATTTAATTGCAAACTTAACTCTTGATACTGAGGAAAACAAAACGATTTTAAAGCAATTAAAGAAAGCAAACGCATCATTGACTCAAGAACTAGAGGAGTGCAAAACTAACCTTAATGAGACTAGTAGGGCTCTGGGGGAGGCTACTAGTTGTCGGGATAGTTGTCTTATTGCACTTCAGAACAAACAGAATGAGCTTGAGAAGTACATAGCCTTTAATGACCGGACGATTGATTATGACATTCTTCAAACAAAGTTAAATGAAACTCTAGGACTATTAGCTCGTAAAGACATTGACATAAAAGAAGGTTTAAAAACTAAAGCCTATGAAATTTCAGTTGTCAATCAAAAACACGATGAGTTAGTAAAAAGGAGTCTTTTAACAAAGTCACAATTTGAAGGTCAACTCAAAGAGAAAAGTAAGGTCATTTCGGATTTAAAGGTTAAGGAAGAAAAAGATATTGACAAGATGATTAAAATGGACAAACAATTAAAGTTTTTGAATGAAATTGTTTATACTCGTAATTAGTTAATTCAGACCATTCATATGTTAGTACCCAAATGCTTGACATATAATGGTAGACCAACCTTTGCTAATCCAAGGTACCTCAAGAAAGCTCAATCTATAAAGCCATGTTTGTATGAGATCCCATATGATACTTCTGATCTTGCAAACAGATTTGGCCCCAATAGGGAAGAGACTATGACTCTTGCAAATGAGAGTAGATCAAAATTGAATAAAGATTATGTTAAACCATATGATTATACAAGACAGAATAGTCTTTATGAAATTTTCAAAGCACCCTCACTGGAGTATCTTTATCAGTTGGAACGCGCAAAAGAAGTTAGGAAGACAATGTAGAGAAAACCGTTTGTTAGAACAAAACCAA
The DNA here is from genome assembly GCA_026074375.1 of Tanacetum coccineum. Taxonomy (NCBI): domain Eukaryota; kingdom Viridiplantae; phylum Streptophyta; class Magnoliopsida; order Asterales; family Asteraceae; genus Tanacetum; species Tanacetum coccineum. Next base: position 11,259 of record BQNB010019696.1, on the reverse strand, counting down.
ACATTGCTAAAAACGTTGCCTTTCTACCCGTTTCGAAATCCATTAGTAAAAGTAGACAAGTTTTTAACGACATGACATTTAACATCAATCAATTTAGAGAAATTGTTGATCAAGCTTGGTTTAAACATACTAGTGATTATTTTCGGGTGCCAACTGCTAAAGATATGGAAGTTTTGATAAAAACCTTATTAATGCCTCTTTCCATAAAAACTCAAAATGATAGTTTTCGTTTTGAACATGAACTTAAAACAGAAATGCATGAAGATTATGAGTACGTTAAATCCCTTGAAAAAGAGGTTGACGAACTTGAATCTGAAAAGGCTGATTTTTCAAACATATATGATCTACTTCTCGAAGAGTGTGTGTCTAAAGATGTTACATGTTCATATTTGCATTCTCTGTCTGATTTAAATGCTTATGCTGAATTACAATGCATGTATCTTCATAAAGTCAAAGAATGTGAATGTCTTGCACAAAAGCTGTCAAAACAAACTGAATCTGTTAATAACGAAGTTCATAATAAGCTTTTAAAGAGTTTTGCTAAACTTGAAAAACACTCGATTTCTCTTGAACTTTCTTTACAACATTGTAAAGAACAGATGAAAAACAACCCAGTTTGCAAAGAAAATGCTTCAAATGTATTTCGAAAAGAACGTGAACAATATCATGAAATACAAGATTTGAAAGCTCAAATGCAAGACAAGAACATGGTGATAAATGAGTTAAAGAAACTCATTCTGGTAACAAAAGGAAAGTCTGTGGAAACTCAGTTTGATAAACCATCTGTTGTTCGACAACCAAATGCTCAACGGATTCCAAAACCACCAGTTTTAGGAAAACCGACTCCTTTTTCAAATTCTCCTGAAATGAGAAGTTTTCAAACGAGACAATCGGTTAATAAAACTAATGTGTCGGATGGTTTGTTTAAACAAGTCACTCAATAGAATTTGCCTCAGAATAGAAAACAAGCAGAAATACACTCGAATGTGCTTAAACCAGGAATGTATAGAATTGCCACTACCACAACACAAAACAAAGAACCGCAGTTACCTCATGCTTCTAGGAATACTAATCCTTACGTGTCTAAATCTTCAGGAGTAAATCACGCTACTAGTGTTAGCAGACCACAGCTTAAGTGCTATCAAGTTAAAGATAAGGCCGTGCCAAACAATAGTCAAGTGAAGTTTAAAAAGAAGGAAGTAGAAGACCATCATAAGATTTCTAATATTTCAAAGAAACAAAGTCTGTAACTGCGTGTAATGACAGTTCAAATTCCAGAACGTCGAATGTGAATGCTGTTTGTGCTAAATGTGGAAAATGTGTGTGTAATTCTAATCATGATGCTTGTGTTTCTAGATACTTGAAAGACGTGAACGCTAGAACTAAGAAGCCTAAGGTAGTGCCTATTAGTGCTAGTAAACCCAAGAGAAAAGCGAACAAATCTGTTGCAACACCCCATAAGAAAACAGTTGCATCAGATACCACTATTCAGAAATCCAAGAGTTACCATAAGGAGTTGTATGAGAATACAAATCAGGAATGGAAATGGTGGATAGCTAAGAGATGTCCATCAGGATATACATGGACACAAAAGCCTCTTAGGACCAAAAAGATATGGATGCCTAAGATCAGGAAAGATGATGTATCAACAAGTATTAGTCCCACTATAGACATTGTCTCTAGGATTACTAATGTCTTGAAGATATCAAATTCCTTAGGATCCAATTTGTCCAATGTTCCATCGTCCTCTAATTCTCTTGCAGATTGTACAACTCATCCTATTCATTGTTGACTCTGGATGCACAAAGCACATGACGGGCAATCTCAAGCTGTTGTGTAATTTTGTGGAGAAATTTCTGGGTACTGTTCGTTTTGGAAATGATCAATTTGCTCCAATTCTTGGTTATGGAGATATGAAGCAAGGAAATATCACGATCAAATGGGTTTATTATGTCGAAGGCCTCAATCACAATCTTTTCTCCGTTGGTCAATTTTGTGATGCTGATTTGGAGGTTGCTTTTAGGAAATCTACATGTTTTGTGAGAGATCTTCAGGGAAACGATTTACTAACTGGTAGTCGTGGATCTGATCTCTACACAATATCTCTTCAAGAAACAACTTCATCAACTCCAATCTGTTTCATGGCTAAAGCTTCACCAACTCAAGCATGGTTATGGCATCGAAGACTTTCTCATCTTAACTTCGATTACATCACCTTACTATCAAAGAAAGATATTGTGACAGGCTTACCTAAGTTGAAATATGTCAAGGATCAGCTTTGTTCGTCTTGTGAAATAAGTAAAGTAAAAAGAAGCTCATTTAAGTCAAAAGCTGTTCCAAGTTCCAAAGGAAGGCTGGATTTGCTTCACATGGACTTGTGTGGTCCAATGCGGGTTGCAAAGCAAAAATGGGGAAGAAATATATTCTGTGATTGTTGATGGACTATTACAAGATACAACTTGGACTCTTTTTCTAACATCCAAGGATGAAACACAGAAGTTCCTCAAAGACATTCTCATGATGATTCAACGCAAATCTTCAAGCAACAAGTTATTACTAGTCCGTAACTGAACAAAAGCACAGATGTTCTTGAACAAGACACTCCATGCTTTATTTCAAATGAAGAAGGCATTGAACATCATACTTCCACACCTCAACACCTAAACAGAACGGCTTGTCGAAAGACGGAACTGGCACTCTTGTGAGGCTAGCTCGAAACGAGTGCTTTTCCCAGCTTCTAAGATTCCACGATCATTTTGGGCTGAAGCAGTTACAACCGCATGCTAACTCAGAATAATCAATCATCATAATGACTCATGGAAAAAATGGCATATCACATCATTATGACCAGAAACCATCAATAAAAACATCTCACCATCTTGGTTGCATTTGTTACATATTCTAGAGATGTTGGAAAATCTGGATAAGATGAAAAAGAAAAAGGGGATCAATTGTCAATGTGGAATATTCTACTCAGTCGAAGGGGATATCGTGTTACAACAAGAAACACGCTTAATAGTTGAGTCCATTCATATCAAGTTTGATAAATCAAAGAAATGAGTTTGATCATAAACAACAATCAGTTCAGACCTTGCACTACAACGACAAGAGATGTTTGTTGAAAATGTCTCTTCAGGCCTCATTCCTCAAGGATAAAAGGCGTCAGATTATGACAACTCTAACCCCGTGCCCCCAAGACAAAATGTTGTTCCTCCAGCAGAAAAGACAGATTCGTCACAATAAGGGTTGGAATTTCTCTTCAGTCCTTTACTTGAAGAATATTACAATCCAACACACGGTCAAGCTGAGGAAAACAACAATGACAAGCACCGAATGCTCATTTTCAAGAAGCATGAATTTATGAGATCCTTTTTTGTATCCATGGGTAAATAAAATTGGTGAGCCTTCCTCACGCAACATTGATAATACCGATGTGCATTCATTTCAACCACAAAGTCATGATTACCGATGGACCATAGATCATCCATTAGAACATGTTCATGGAAATCTAACCATGTCAGTTCAAACAAGAAGACAACTTGCCACAGATCCTAAAATGTGTAGTTCCGTTGCTCACTGGTGGTGTATATGTTGAACTGACAGAACATTAAGGAGGCAATGGCTGAGTCTGCATGGATCATAGCATTCAGGAGAACAACATCATTTCGACAGACTAAAAGTCTGGGAACTATCGACAAAACCAATTGCAAGATGATTATAAAGCTAAAGTGGTTTATGGAAGAACAAGAAGGATAAACCATCGAGACTGTAATTCGCAATATAGCAACACTTGTAGCCTAAAGGTATGCTCATGAAGAGGGTATTGATTTGAAGAATCATTTGCAGCGCATTTGCTCAGCTTGAAGCAGTTTGATAATTCAATGCCCATTCAAGCACTCAAGTCTTTACCATCTAGCAAATGGACGTGAAAATGGAATTTCTTAATGGTCCCACTGAAGGAGGAGGTTTAAGTTGCTCCAGCCAGAAGGGTTTCGTCGATCCAGATCTCCAGAAAAAGTCTACCTCTGAGAAAAGCTTTTGTATGGATTAACAGCAAGCTCTAAGAGCCTGGATGATGAACTTTCCAACTTCCTGATGTCCAAAGGCTTTACTAAAGGTACAATAGACCCAACTTTATTCAAGATAAAATACGGGGAGGATATTCTACTTGTTCAGATTTACGTTGATGACATAATTTTTAGGTCTACAAACACTAAATATCAAAAAGATTTGAAAAGATAATGCATTAGTAGATTTGAAATGCCTTAATGGGGAGAATGAAGCTCTTTTTAGACTACACATCCACCAGTCCCCAAAAGTATTTTTATCAATCAAGCCAAGTAACTGCTTTAGAAATTTCCGAAAAAGCATAATATAAGAAAATTGTCACTCACTTGGTACAACCTTTGGCTACTAACCCAAACTCAGATGTAGATTTGATGTGGAGTACCCGTAGCCATCTGATTATCGTAGTAAGATCGGGTCACGTCATGTATCTTGGACATCTATAGACCCAGACTTAGTGCAAGCAGTATGCTATTGTTCACGTTATCAAGCACGACCAACACAAAAGCACCTCAAGGAGGTTAAAAGAATCTTTAAATACCTAAAGGGTAACCATAAACATGATACTACCATAGTATCTAAAGGATTCTGGCTTTGAACCCTACAGCATTTTTAGACACTGATCATTCGAATGCCTTGATACTCGAAAAGCACATCTAGAGGGATACAGTTCCTGGTGAAAAAGCTAGTAAGTTGGATGTCAAAGGAAACAAAACTGCACTGCAATGTCTCAGCAGAGGCAGAGTACGTACATTAACTGCAAGTTGTGCTCAAGTAATGTGGATGAAGGACACAGCCTTCAAGAATTATGGCTTTAACTACAACAAAATACCGTTTACTGCGACTCTCATTAGCCATAGAAATATCATGAAACCAAAACCGTAAGCATTCCCCCGCCCCCCCCCCCAAAAAAAGAAGAACACAGTACATAATCCATAACTCGTAATCATTTCATAATGCACCGTTGAAAATGGTATAATTGAATTAATATTTGTGTCAGAACTGAATACCAATAGCTGACATGTTTTACGAAAGTCCCTTCCTGGGGATCAGGTTAAAATCCTTTCCAGAAGGATTGTATAGATGTTTGACTCCAGGCTGATCTGGAGGTTCTGACAAATGAACTGCTTGATATCACCATCAACATCACCATGAAAATATTTTTTGAGAAAAACAAAATTACAAAAATATAAAAACTTCAAAAAAGATAGATATAAAAATCAGAAAAACAGAAAAACCAGAAAAATTCCAAAAAAGATTCTTCTCAAGACATGTCACTTGGAAATCCGATAACATTTACTTGCTTTAGAAATGTCGATTAAACATTGACCACGGGTTTGTAAATGAAGTTCGAGCGATAGTTGCAAATATTTCAAACATGTCAATTTCTAATTTTCTACATGGCATATTGCAAATATCAGTACATAACCCGGCTTCAATAAAAGGAAGGTTTATAACATTATCTCACCAACGAGGTAATTATTGTATCTTGTCTTGAGCTGTTCTTACAAGACATTCAATTGTTTTTTAGCTCAATAAAAAGGATAGTGTACGTATCAGTGCGCTTACCCTTACCGTTAGAAGAGAAGTCCTCTAACATCTGGTTTTTCAAAAAGTTGAACGAGACTAATTTTTCAAGAATTTCTCGATGACAATTCATAATCTTTCAAAAATTGTGTGTTCAACACTCCATCCCTCACAATGTTTTCAAAAGACAATAATTTCTCAATTGGTCCTATTTTTGAGGGGGAGTTTTTCGAAAAACAAAGTTTTAATGTTTTTGGATACATCAACAACGACAACTCTTATGTATTCAAAACATTATCAAAATGTTCCAAACCATTCATGCTGATAATATTTTTCTCCCACAGAATTTTTCAAGACGTATTTTTAATCACAAGGTATTTCAAAAACTAAGTGTTTATTATTTAAAATAAAGGGAGAAAATGTAATTAAAATATGATCTATTCGACTCAATGTGCTGAAAAGTAAGAAAAGGTTTTATGGTTCGATCTTATACCCAACAACATCTTAATTTCACGACGATTCTGAAGTCATAAGGTGGTTAGGTTAGGAATCAATCCTATGATCCAACCAGAACCGGAGGATCTACCCAAGGATAATCCAAAAAGTTAGAAATAGCAGTCCTTAGTAGAATAGAGAGATGTATATGGAATAGTGGCCGACTAAGGTGAGCTAACACTAAGAACAATTCACAAAAACAAGTGTTAGGTAATGACGTCCTGGTAAGCATTGAAGGGCGTTTGAATAATGAAAAAGAAATGTTGGATAAATGGTCCAAAAAGACAGAAGCCCTCCACACAACTTAAGGGCAGAAACTGAGGTCAATACATATGCTATCAGAATCCACAAGTTGAATGCTGACAATGAAAACGACATCATGGACCCAGTGATGCAATGCACAACCCTTCCCAGCCATTCGGTTTGGTTTTTCTCACAGAAACTTGTCTCATTTGTCACAAGATACACACGTTATCTATTGACATCTCACTCCGAGATCGTTGATATTGAATAGGTGGCAATATGCTCCAGCCTCCGAGTACTAAAACCAAAATGCACTAATCGAGTCTAGAGCCAAGAGATCAATCTAAATCTCGTCAGGACACATTCCATTACAAACACTTGTTGAACATCATCAAGTTCACAAGCTGTTAACAAGAGTCCTACGCAATATCATTGTGATATTTGCCAGAACATCCGAGTGATACTTATGTATTCACAATGAAGATGGAAATCCTGCTTGAGTCAGCATCAAACAAGCTCTTGGTAGGTGACTTGCGAGATTCTATATGAATCAAACTTGTGACAACTGGATATCGATTTGGTCCAGTAAATGAATTGACGGTTGATGAATTTTGATAAAAGATTAAAACTCCCGATGTGTTACAAAAACGCTTTTACAAGTAATACGTTGATTGATTTTTCAAATAAATTTTCTCGATTATCACTAACGTAAACCTGCAGGTTAAAACGGTGGTGACGGTATCCCAATCAACCAAAGTCGATTCATTACCACATGTTCATGCTCATTCTACAAAGACAATCTATCATGAAAGCTCAAGATTTAAAGACAAAGACTTCCGCAAACTCTGATTTGAAGCTTTCAAGATGAGGCATAGTATGAGAATGTTGGTCAAAGACACAAGATCGCAAGATGGCATAGACGTTAAAGACAATGACAAAGGCCAAAAGTAAAAAGCGCAAAGCATGAAGGAACAAGCTTACAACAAAGAACAAAGAGAGAAACCAAGACCACATGAGCTTAACGACAAAAGTAATCTCATTATCTCATGAAGGAGTGTCATCAATGAACTCACTCCGGGGGAGATTGTTAGCCTCAAAATGTTGAGCCGAACAGGAAGTTCGTTCATTACGTGTATGTGTCTCGATCATTTAATTAGTTAATGTTGTAATAATATAATATCAGGAATTGGGCTCAATAGTTAATCTAATATTGTATATGTTTCGGGTTTAATCCCAAGCAAAACCCGAGCCTGGGTATTAGTTTAATATCCCGCATGTTACTTTAATGTGTCGGGGTATATAAGTAACTTTTCCTCTTTGGAAAAGTTAGTTGTTTCATTTAATATATCTTTCTTTTTTTATTTTCTCTCATCTCTCTCTCTCTTCTTTCTCTCTCTACAAAAACAACTCATCTCTTTATCTCTTTTCTAGTTCGATTCTTGTATGATGTATGTTATGAAGTGAATATCGGGATCCTACATTGCATGCTTTCTTCGGTGTTGCTGGGTCGAACAACAGCATCAACGTTTTATATCAATCACCTTTATTTAACGATCTTAAAATCGGACGATCACCAGAGATTCCTTTTGTGGCTAACGGCGTAACTTATCCAAGTGTATACTATCTTGTTGACGGGATATACCCGGAATTGGCGCCACTCGTTAAGACGATCCCAGAACCAGCTGATGATGACCACAAGCGAATTTTGTATAAGCAAAACCAGGAATCGGCAAGGAAAGATGTCGAACGAGCGTTTGGTGTTCTGAAAAAGAAATGGGCCATACTAGCCAATCCTACACGAGCGCTCAAAAAAGAAAGGATTATTAATATGATGTACACATGCATCATATTACATAATATGATTCGAAAATACAACAAATATGCGATATCTCCCAAATGGTTCCGAGAGGAAATGCATCAACGGACGACCCGTTACTAAACGAGGAACAAGTGCAACACGTTATGCGTTGGATCAGATCAGCACAAGCACATCAAAACCTTCGACACGATTTGATTGAACACTTGTCTCGTAATGCTTAGTTTAATATTTATTTGTAATGTCTTTTTAATATTCGAAGTCTGTAATGTTTTTAATTTATGAATAAAAGTTTTTAATTTAGTTAACGATTTTATTAATCTCGTACGTTTACGTAAATATTTATTTTTTTAGTTTATGAATAAAAGTATTTAAATTAAAAAAATGGCGAGTAAGGTGAGTTTTGTTGGTAAGGTGAGTTCTTGTTACGGTTGAAAGGTGAGTTGTAAGGTTAATTTTATTTGGAGAGAGAAAGCGCTGACGTGTCAGGTGGGTTTTTCACCGCCACTCCATCCAGCCTAAATGGAAGATTGGGTGGGAGAGATTTTAGACCGGTGTGTTATCAAAAGATTATAAGAAAAGAAAAAAAAAACTCAAGCTAGACCTGGACCAATGTCAGCAGGCTTAAGTGGGCCCACCTACAAAAGACACATGTGTTGGTCGTTTTTGTTTTGATCTTTAGTATATAGTATAATATAATATAATATAATGTATGAACCGTCTTTCAAAAAAGTAAAAAAAAAAAATAACTAGTTTACGAGTAATCATATTTATGAGAAAAAGGCTTATAAAGCCGATTAATCGTCGCTTAAGCGTTATTGGGTCACCAACTTTTTTGATTTGTTTAAATCGATCGACTATGGTCAACAGTGGTCAACGACGATCTATGGTGGTCAAACTTGCCGAAAACCTGTAAATCTTGTCGAAAATACCCAAACTTAACGTAAACTTGTTTTAATCACTTATATTAGTTGTTTATACTTTATACCTATTACAAGCTGTTTTTTTTTTAAATTTTGCCAGAAATACCCGAAACTTGCCGAAAATACCTAAAACTTACCGAAAATGCCCATATGATTAATCACTAATTAATACCACCTATACCAATTACAAGCTAAAAGAGGGTCGACCACCCGACTACAGATCCGCAATGTTTACAAACTTGATTTTTTTAGGATCGTCGTCGAACATTTATTTTAGAGTAAATTGCAAAAATCATCCATGTGGTTTGTAGTTTGTAGCACTTATCATCCCTAGCCGATACTATTGGCACTAATCATCCCTTAGCGGTGAAACGTTCAGCAAAAATCATCCCTAAAGGGATGATTTTTGCAAAACTTTTTGCAAAACTTTTTGTTAAACTTTTTGCAAAAATCATCCCCAATAAGGATGCTTTTTGCTGAACATTTGCCACTCAGGGATGATTAGTGCCAATAGTATCGGTTAAGGATGATTAGTGCCACAAACTATAAACCACAGGGATGATTTTTGCAGTTTACTCTTTATTTTATTTTACTATCTAAGACTTTTATCACGAGATTATAAACCAAAGTTGGGTAAAGGTCATTTATTACAAACCTACTTTCTGATTTGTACCGTAATGACCAACTTACTTTTTTTCGTACGCATTACACCCACGTATATTCAAATTTTGTTCGATATCACCAATATGACCATAAAATGACTATATTACCCTTGTCTTCTTTAACATATTTACAATCACAAATTTTTTTAAATCTTAATTTTTTAAAAAGTACTTTAACAAAAAATATTTTTTACGTTATTTTTAGTAAAAAATGTAAAAAAAATTTACAAATTTTTTTTAAAAAAAATCGCACTTTTTAAAATATTAATTTTTTTTAAAAAATTTCGTACTTTTTAAAATTTAATTTTTTTTTCAAAAAAATGTTAATTTTTTTAAAAGAAAAAAAAATAGATTTTTTTAAAAGTTAATAAAAAAATAAAAAATATTCGAAGTAAAAAGTAAAAAAGTTTTAACTTTTTTATTTTTCTTAACTTTTAAAATTTTTTTGTCAAATTTAAAAAGTACGAAAAAATTAAATTTATTTAAAAAAAATTAAGATTTTATAAAGTACGAAATTTTAAAAAAGAATAATTACTTATCAAAGTACAAAATTTTTTAAAAAGCAATTTTTTTAAAGTATAAAATTTTTTAAAAGATTAATTTTTTTAAAATCCATACTTTAAAAAAATTATGATTTAAAAAAATTACTTTTTAAAAAAATTATTTTTTGTTAAAGTACTTTTAAAAAAATTAAGATTCAAAAAATTGTGAGAAGACAATGGTGATATAGTCATTTTATGGTCATATTGGTGATATCGAACAAAATTTAAATGTACGTGGGTATAATGAGTACGAAAAAAAGTAAGTTTTTCATTATGGTACAAATGAGAAAGTAAGTTGGTAATAAATGACCTTCACCCACCAAAGTTTATTACTTTTTTCCTCTCAAAATAATTGTTTACCTATAAAAAACCAAAAAAAATTATTATTACTATTTTTTTTTTACTTTTTGCAGGTGGCATTAACTAATTAATTTATACTCCCTCCGTCCCAAATTAATAGTCCCACTTTTCATTTTGAGTTGTCTCAAAATTATTGTCCCCTTCTAAATATAGTTGTGAGTAATGTGCAGAGCCGGCCCTGGGCTGGGCGAGCTGGGCGACCCAGGGCATCATATATATTGTGGGCATCAAATTTCTGGTGTTTAATTTATAGTATGTAAATTTTCCGACGAGAAGGCAGTTTAAAAAGGAAGACCAACTATGTGACTAGGGGTGTAAACGAGCCGAGTACTTCCAAGCTCGAGCTCGACTCGAATACTAAAACTTGAGCTAGAAACTCGACTCGAGCTCGGCCGAGATTTATATTTCGAGCTCAAGCTCGACTCGTCATATAAAACTCGAGCTCGAAACTCGACTCGAGCTCGATTATTTCCACATATTATGCTCGAACTCGATAAATACTCGACATATCAAGCTCGACTCGACTCGATTTATGTATAAAAAAGGGTAAAAGTGTAATTTATTTGAAGCTCGATAAGGCTCGCGAGCTTCACGAGCCGAATATTTTGGAGCTCGAACTCGACTCA